>JACGCK010000310.1:0-44308 GCA_014925825.1 Pholiota molesta
CGCAATTGCTACGCAGTTATGTAGAGAAGCACGTCTTCCTTGCAGCTTGTTTTCGTAAAATCGTTCCCAGGTTCATGTCAACAACATGTTAGTAATTTCAAATTCGACCAATTGAAATGCCGCGGAGTTGTAATGAGGACGCTTATGTAAGCGGGCTCGTGAACGGTTATTTGTGAAACCCGGCCCGACTCATCGAGCCGATAAGATTACACAACGAAGCGATAAGATAAGAAATGGTAGCCCCTTCCCCGACGCGAGAACTTGTTCACAACATCGCTCAGTTGAGAATCCAAGTATGTATAGCAAAAGATTTCCAAAACAACACAAGTACATCATTGATTTATTCGTTTGATACATTCAAAAGCATGCTCAAAGCTTCGAGGAGCCAACAGCTTCAACATAGCGCGCTTCAGCTTCCTCGAAGTTGATAACGTTCCAGATCGCGGCGAGATACTATGTCTCAACATTAGAACATTTGATAATATGTCGAGAGGCAACCACTTACATCAGCCTTAACGTTCTTGTATTGAAGGTAGAAAGCATGTTCCCAGATATCGACACCAATGACCGGGGCGTGGGTCAGGAGAGGATCCTGGTTAGCGGTGGTCGTGATTTCAAGGATCTTGGTAGTAGGGTTTACTCCCTGTATGTAAATGAAACATAAATCACAATGTTCGTCAAAAGGATAATTGTGAAACTTACGAGCCAGCCCCATCCAGATCCCTGGATACCAGCGGTGGTGGCATTGAATTCCTTCTTCAAGTTATCAAGGGATCCAAAGGTCTTGTCAATGGCGCTCTTGAGAGGTCCGTCCTTGAGCACACCGCCGGTACCCTTGTTAACAGCGGCGGAGGGCGCGAGGTTCTTCCAGAAAAGAGAGTGGTTGATATGTCCTAGTATGTATTAGTATTCGCGCGTTTTCAGCTAATATGATTACTACCTCCCCCGTTGAACTTGAGGGCAGCCTGGAGCGCGATTCTCTCCTTGGGAGTAGACGCTTTGGCGTAGGCACCTTCAGCAGCGTTCAAGGCATTGACGTATGTCTGATGGTGCTTAGTGTGGTGGAGAGTCATGATCTCCTGGGAGATGTAAGGCTCGAGAGCATCATAGGCGTAGGGAAGAGGGGGGAGCGTGTTGGACATTTTGGAGGTCTGCTGAGACGATTGTGGGTGGCTGGAGATAGAGGCGCATCTCGCCGGCTGTCTAGTTATCGATGAGATTACGTGACGTCACGACACGTGATTGATTACATTGACCCAAATGTTCCACTTCATGCATCACTTTGTCTAACAACCTTTCTGAAATCCCATGGCCTTAGTCTCTAGCGTAAACCAAGCGTAAACTGAAAATGATTGCTCGACCACTTCAAGCCGCTCTAAATCGAGGCCAGGTTCTTTCGATACAGCAGTTTAAAGGTACCATTTATGTTGACTTGTCGTCGCAAAGCTTCCCCGATTTTGTAGGGACCGCGGAATCATCTAGATTTTTCCATATTGCGCGATACAAGCTTCTCTCACCTCTTACTGAAAAAGCTGTTCTGATTGATAATCTTGTGATAAAACTTTGTACGCTTATCAAGACACATTACTGATCAGCATCTGAATCATCTGATCTGACAGTCTGCTTGTTCTCGTCTAACCTTCAATATTCAGTATTCAGCGCTTCAGCGCTAAGCGCTCAGCTTCGTAATCCCAAGCTACTTGAGAAGAGTTTTCGACCCTTTGATGTTTATTCAGCACAAATTCACCTTGAACTGACACCAAATAATCTTGCAATACTTAATCTCACAATACTATTCTCTAGTCTTAACACGGGAATACTGGGGCAGGCTCGTAGTCTCGACTGCAGACGATGTGGACGAATATGGCTCGCAGCCAGCAGGGTGTTCTTACACAACGGGCAAAATCTGCCTCGTCTGACTTAACAACCGAGATAACGTCGGTTGAATTCAAACCGAAGCAAGATTTGCCCGTGGTGTTACCAACAGATTTGGAAAAATGGTATGTTATTTGAACTTATTTCATATTACTAACTACCCAGAGCCCAATTTTCTACCCATGGTGACTGGGTTTTTAATGCACCTCTTATCGGCTGGGTTTCTGTTTTCTCTCAAGGCTAAGGCATAAAACTTGTACAAGACTCCACTCTCCTTGCCATTCATCTTTCATTCTTTCGTCGCTCTAATGTCTCAACCTATCAAAGTCGGCTTCATCGGACTCTCCGCGACTGGGTGGGCCGCCACCTCGCTAGGGCCGTCCCTACTCCAACCTTCGCTTCAGAGCAAATATAAACTCGCCGCAATCTCCACCACCTCCGAAGAGTCTGCCAAGGCTTCTGTGGCGAAGCACTCCAGTCAGACTGGATATGCCATAAAGCCATACCACGGGGACAGCGCCCATATCGCGTCCGATCCAGACGTCGACCTCGTCGTTGTAGCGGTCAAGGCGATGATGCACAAGCAGGTCGTTCTGCCTGTCATCGAGGAGAAGAAGAATTTTTTCCTCGAGTGGCCCGCTGGCACAGGCCTGAAGGATACGCTTGAGATTGCGGAGGCTGCGCATAGGAATGGTGTGAAATCTATTGTTGGTCTTCAAGCCCGTAATTCGCCCGTGATCAAGAAGGTATGTCGTCCCAATTATAAATATGCGAATTGAGTCTCATAAGCTCAATGGCCTTGAGGTGAAAGAACTAATCAAATCTGGAGCTATTGGCACCATCCGATCAACCACTTTCGTATGCAATTTCTTCAACTGAAAGTCCTAATCCGATACCAAACTAACTTTGTTTGAACTTTTTCTTTTTTAGGTTGGTTACATCGCTCGCGAAGCGCATCTTTGGTCACCTGTAATTTCCTCGCAATCAGTCTATTCGCTGAAGAAAGAAAACGGTACGCCATACTTATCAATCGCGTTAAGCTACATGATCGACTACATTGTTTAACCTTGGCAGGTGTCACTATGTTAAGTATCGCCGGAGGGCATCAGCTGGACCCACTGACATTCATCCTCGGTGATTTTGCGACCATCAACGCCACGGCTGCGACGATATACCCCACCGCAACTGTCGTCGATGCTAACGGAAAACCGACAGGCGAAACAATCCCTGCCACCTCTCCTGATCATTACACCATTTCCGGACTGCTCAAATTAGGCGCTCTAGCCACTATCGTCTGGCATACTGGGTACAAGAATGCGCCAGGGCGGAAGCACCTTCGCTGGGAGATCGAAGGCGAGGAAGGCTCGATCAGATTAGAGTCTGACGCGACGGTGTTCATGAACATCCATAATCCGACGTTGTATCTGAATGGCGAACGGGTTGAAGTCGCGGGGACGGATTCGGAGGTTATGGGCATTCTTGGGGGCGCTTGGGAAGCGTACGCGGATGGAAACGAGGGGCAGTATGCTACCATTGACGATGCGGTCAAGACCCAACGTATTTTGGATGCAGTTGAGAGGAGCTTGGTGGAGGGGAAGACTATCGTATTATAGGAGCGCGCAAGATAAATAGATATCTATGAGATGTATAAATTTGCTGAATGGAAGCCATTCTAACTGTTTCCAAATAGCCGCCAGTGCCAAGATGCCGATGGGGCCGAGCGCTTATTCGATTTCAACATTTGCCTCCGTTGACAGGGTCGCAAAGAACAAGGCGCCGTCGTTGTTCTATCTGTGCATGAAAGTGCTCTACAAATATGTGTACCACAATCCCAATATTCTGTGCCTGTTGCGCAATCTGACGCTGTTTGGAAGGATTTAGCACTTGGATTCGCCTCCTTTGGTCCGATGTGAATTTATCCTTCTCAATCGTCGTGAGGCAATGAACTAAGACCATGAGCCTTGTTATGCTTTTCTGCGTTCAAAATGCGATCGAAGACCATTGAGTAATTTGAAGGGGGCTTGGAGGCTGACAACTGCCTTTTCATCCCCGCCGCTGTTTCCCATCCTCTTACAATCACACTCACAATCGTACTTTGCTCTATATCACCCAGCAAGATGCGAATCTCAACTCTTGGTTTACTGTGTCTCTCTTCTGTTGTCCTCCCTTCTCTGTCTCTCCCACAAGGGACCATAGCGTACACAGAAAGCCTGAACTGCACATTCTCCTGCCCGGAGGCTGACATATTTTCTCTGCCACTGGTGAGACGCCCCAACGCAGTCGGATATGATTCATTTTACTCAATATTTCAATGCATGTGAGTAATTTACTTTATGAGTCTGTCGTAGATCTAACATACACGGTGCTCTACCAGATATCTTACACCAGGAGAACAATCACCGACACATAAATGTACATATGACAAGGTACGCCATGATGTAAATGCGATTCGGATAGCGCAAGAATGCTGAATATGACCCTGGTATAGGCTTCTGGAAAGCAACGCCTGAGTTATATTGGTGATGGATGTCCGCCCACCGCCGTTCCATGCCTGAAGGAGGGAAACGCGAGGCCACCAATGTTCTCCAACCAAGAAAAGGACGAAGTACCGCCTTGGGTCGAAGGGGCCCGATATCTTATGTATCTCAAGGAGCATAAACCTTGAATATTAATCAGCACAGCGATGCGATATTTACAATGATCACAATACAATGGTTCCGAATGTAGCATTCGATAGAGCACTGGCACACTGGAACATATAAAATTCCTCGGATTGCGATGGCATGGTCAAGGCATGGTAGCCGAGAAGTTACAAGTACGCGGGAGATTGATTTTCATCGACAGAGTGCCCTGATGGTACCTATGCCTTTTCAATTACGAAAAGCTTTCGGGTTATCAGTAGGGAAGCAAACATCAGAACAATGTTTCAACGTACCTCTCCACTCGAATCACTACTAACATAAAGGCGTCCATCGGCTCCGAATGCCAGACCTACCGGACGGATGCAACTTCCGGGGCAAGTGTTGAGATTTGTCGCTTGGACGATAAAGGAATACCCCAAAGAGTCGCTGGTTTGTCGAGGCAGTGGGTATGAGAACCTGTTTGAGATGTTAGATACAAAGATGCTGGGCGTGGATCATGAATTGTGCAGCTACTCACTGAACGACTCCGTATCCTGTTGGGGGAACCCTATTGAAGGAACCATGGAATGAAACAAACGCATGTCCAAGCAGAGAAGATGGAATAGACTTGGATGCGATCCCGCTGGAGGTCGGCTTTGTACGTTCGTAAAACTTGATATCTAATGGAACAGAATGCGCCTTAAAAAAAGAGATCATTATTATTGAATAAAGCTGGTAGATATTATCATGTTTGCAACCACGTACCTGGAAGCTCAAAATTGGAGGATGATTATTAGCAACCTGGTGACAAAAAGCATCGTTCTTGGTGGGATCGAGCTCCAAACTAAATTGGAACCCCCGAGGCTTATCGACAAAGCCTGGATTCCCAGCTGGATCGGCAAGTGGATTCCATAGGGTGGTGCAATCAGGGAAGCCATAGGTGCTGGGCTGCGATGATGCGATAGCGGAGGGCTCCGTTGGATATGCGACGAATTCGAGCTCGTCCGCGGGATTATCGTTGACGAATGCAGAGGTGAGATTCGCCAACCCGTCGATGGAGGCGCCGTTCTCGACTACTAGTAATGATTTCGACCCGACTGAAAGAGTTGGTGAAGTTGGGAACGCGAAACCGGCAGGATTTCGTATCCCAAATGCCAAAATCTGACCGTTGGCCCATTGCAAAGGCGCTGGAGGAGAAAGAGATGGGTAGGTGGGAGGAAGAACGAATCTCCGGATCTGGGACCGCCCCGAGGTGGGATCTCTGGCCGTGGTATCGATATTGGTCAAAGGACCGCTTGCTATTAATAAAGCGATTGTCTTTCCCGAGGCATCTGTTTCCAACTGGAGTGTGTGGGTTGTAAGTTCTATGTAGAGCGAGAGTTTAAAGTACATATAATGGGAAGTTGCTGGGTATACATACCTCCATCACCTGGGATGCCAGTCACAATGGAAAACGGAGGGATATTTGATGCGACGGATTTGGTGGTCGCGTCATACCTATAGACGAAAGTGTCGGTCGCCGAACTAACATAGAGCTTGTCTCCGTCGACCTGAATTCCTTGCGTAAATCCCGTATTTTGGATGACGACAGTGCGTTCCCAACCAGAGCTGGGTGTAGAGGTAGGGCTGAAGGCAGTGACTCCAAATCCGCGTTCGACAACGAGCAAGTTATGCTTGTCGTCAAAGGTTATTCCACGCGGAGTTGTGAGATTCGAGAAGAGGACATTGGCAGCAAGTCCTGTCGCAACGGTGACTGGCGATTTGAATGGAACACCCAGGGGCTGAAAGGTTGACCCCCAAACCGCGACAGGAATGAAGAGGGATAGAAGGATAGTAGAGTGACGGAGGAACATGGCGGTGTTCCTTACCGTTACATCTGGCTACAGAATAACAATTTAAGAGACAATACGACGGACAAATGCCACGAAACGTACAATCTTGATGTCCACGGGTCAAGTCGACAGAATGTTATTGTCATTGATTGCTGTCAATTTTGAATAATACTTAGGTAGCCGCACTGGGAAAGAAAGGATCAGTAGAAAATAGTCTAGGGCATCTGTCTAAATACGCATGAGAAGATAGAGTGATGTTAGCAAATGTTCGCATGGTTTTGAAGATCAACGAGCTTACTTTAGGGAGCACGCGAGGAACCTTGGGAGTAGTAAGGATTTTCTCATGTTCACAAGCTTGAAGCTTTATTTAAGCTTGCCTCGAGTACTTGGAGACTTCATGAGTACGTTGTATCTCGATCTCGTACTTGTAGTCCGATGACCCAGCAGTGACAGCTGAGCTGCGTGGCAGCCTTGAGCAGACGTGGATGGTGGCGGCGCCGTGAGACATGATGGGTTTTTTTGTCGGCATTGTCCGACTCGGCGAAAAATGGGCAACAACGCTTGTTTTTCTTCTCACCATAACATAACGCTTCCTTCACGTTCTTCAACGCCAGATCATCTTTAACATGGCTCTATCCAACTATGAGGCTATCGATGTGGGCTGCGCTGAGCACGAGTCAGCTCGTCACCGTGGCGATTCGCACTTACTCTTCTCCGGGTTGAATATAGGTCTCGCTATGGCTTTACATCTCCACTTATGGCTCCGAACTTGCTCCCGACGGGTGATGCTTTCGGCGACCCTGCTCTGTGCTCTCTGTTGTAATCATGAGAGCTTGAATATGGTGTCTTTGTTACTCGATCTTTCGTCATTGTCGCACCGCTTCCCTCGCATCATCGAGCAATTGGAACGCAAGAATTGACCAGTGCTCCGCTTGTACTCTGCTGCTCCGCGCTTTATTCTTCATTCTTTCTTTCGAAGTAGAATCGCTGATGTAGCGCCGCGAAGGCAACACGTTTCCATTACAAACGCATCGCTTCAAATTTTTCGTCATCATTGCCCCACTAACCATTGTCGTGGAAATGCGGGTACTGTTTGTCATACGACCGCTGCAGAGCAGAATGTTGTAATTCCTTTGCAATATACTGAACGTGGCCGGATTTTCTGTCTCGTCCAAGCCACCCACAAGGATTACCTCGGTATAGCCCAAGGTTGGCTCCATCGCCAGCGTTGCTGATTTCTTTGTGATTTCTAATCATTGCGGCCTGTACCATTTGTCAACTCCGAGTTGAATTTCATGATTTGCTCTATCCCCCTGGACGCGTAATGATGCCACGCTCGAATTATAAAAGCAGACATGGTGAGCCTTGGAAAATACTAAGCATCTGCTCGACTTCTCTTCTTTAACAACTTCCTTAACCTTCCAAAACTTCTTCAATATGCCTTCCTGGTTGATCACTGGCGCTAACAGGGGTATCGGTCTTTCCACCGTCGAGAACCTGGTAAGCATGCAAGCCATTCAAACATCCTTAGCATCAATCTCACCTTCCATCCTTATCACTTCTAGCTCAAAGACGAGTCCAACTTCATCATTGCTACCGCCCGCGACATTAGCACCCCCGAGCTCCAAGCTCTCCTCGCCAAGAACTCCCGCGTCAAGGCCATTGCCCTTGACATCACCAGCCAGGAAAGCGTCGACGCTGCTGTTGCCGCTGCCACCCCTCTCCTCCCCAACGGTCTCGACTACCTCGTCAACAACGCTGGCAAGAACCCCAGCCCACCACCAGCTTCGAGGCCCTGTGCGTGCCTGCTTTTGCGTTGACAGCTCGAACATTATGGATTGACCATACCTTGTTTTCTCTAGTGACCTCGAGGAGTTCGCCGATGAGATGACCTTCAGCACCGTTGCCCCTCTCCGCGTCTCCCGCGCCTTCCTCCCTCTCATCAAGAAGTCCGAGTTGAAGAGGATCATCTTCATCTCCTCCGTCCTTGCCTCCTCCCACATCACCTTCTTGATGGCTGGTCAATTCAACGCGTACTCGGTCGCCAAGGCTGCTCTTAACATGTGAGTTCTTACCCATCTTCGATTCCGATGCCGAATATTAACAATTTTATTCTTCAAGGCTCGCGCACAAGTGGGCTGCCACCCTCAAGTACGACGGCGTCACCACCGCCGCCATCCACCCCGGTAAGTTCTCTATCCACCTGTCAACCCACCCTTCATTTCTGATGCCTGTTCGGATATGCAGGCTGGTCCCAGACCTCCCTCGGCGAGGGCATCAACGAGTGGATGGCCAAGTACGCGCCGCAGGTGCCCCACTTCCCCCCGGAGGCCGCTGCCGACAATGTCATCAAGATCTCCAAGGCGCTCACCCTCGAGAACACCGGCGCCTTCTGGCACTTCGACGGCACCAACCTCCCCTGGTAAACGCGTCGCTGGGGTGTTTGTAGAAATGGATATCGAATATCAAGTGCGATAGAGATGTATGATATTACTGTGTTCTGTGATAGGACGATTGCAATTTATATGTTGCGACCGTACTTCTTTGAGATGAAGTCTTGATCTGACACCACACATCATATCTATTTGAATGAGTTCTGTAGCTATATTTAACATTTACAGGCGCTCTATTCGCAAGGGAAGATGTGTTTTGCCATTGGCATCCATGGGCACTACGGTGATAGCACTTGCTGGCTGTATAGAGACGTTCTCTGGGAGAGAGAACGAAAACTGCCTTACCAGGTGCGAAACGACCACTTGTATTTCGAGTGTTCTGTACAGGATTCAAGAGGTCAGTACGATGTCAAGCTCGGTGCTAACATTTCACATACGCAAATCTCCAGCTAAGAACGATTTAAATGAATAGTCAGCGATAGGACGAGAAATCAGTTATTATGTGGACGCACCCGATACAAGTACGAGGCCCACCGATGAATGTTAGCCTATAGCCACAGTGTCAAATTATACTTCGATGTGCGATATATCTAGCTAAGAGGCTTACAGATTCGCATATGGGCCAATTGACATCCCCGTCATCACTTCTCTTCCGTCGAGCCATCGGTAGGGATTCAGTTCTCCAGCGTCGTCTCCCCAAAGACTGGCCAGCCTGATGCCGCAACACAAATCAGACGATCCCCGCTGTACTGGTGTTACATCGAAGAGTGAGGTACTTGCCTGTTATAACCAGTTATACTGATGACCGCAGTTCGTCCTTGTTTTATCCGAACTTCTGTAAGCGTTTTACCAGAAGACGTTTTGACTGGCGTCGAGAGAGGAACAATAGCGTCTGCAGCTGCCACGCGTTCTGTAAAGGAAGCTGCTGTATAGAAGCGCAAGACCTCCTAAAACTCAGCACAGTGAATTAGTGTTATTCCAGCGACTTGATCATGAGTTCGACTGCCAAGGATCGCGAACGCTCACTTTGATGACGGCGTTGAGAAAAGGAAGTCGGTCATATTCTATCTCCTGTCCGTTCTTCTCCGCATGTGCTGCAGTAATTTCTTTGCGAAGCGTCTCTTGCCATTCATTATTGCAAGCCAGAGTGTATAGTACCCAGACCAGGGAATTAGCCTGCGAGTAGATATATCGTTCAGGGAATTAGCTATTGACGACCATGAATATTATGGAAAGGCGTGCGCACCGTGGTGTCCTCACCAGCAACGGTAATCATCCCAAATTGAGAATTTATCTCGTCTTCGCTCATTTTTATCTTCACCTTCTCGTTGTTCCGTACTAAAAAAAGCAAGATCAATATATCAGAGTCAGTTCAACATGTCTTATTCACCTAACGTGGTAAACAGGTCTGTCTCTTGCTCTTCACCAGCGCGCAGTGCAGCCATGCGGTTATTCATGAGCGTTTCCGATATCTTGCGCGCCATGAAGCGATGGTCCAAGAGTTTCTTGAGGTCCGAGGGTGGATATTTCTCCAGGATCCCAATTGCCGATTCGGGAAACAAAGAGACAATGGCGTCGGTGAGGATTCCTGCCTTCGACCGTTGAGAGACGGATAACCTGTAGGAGAAAGAGAGTGTAAGTGATATCGTTCAAAACTGTCATGTATACTATGCTCACAGTAGATCTTCGTACACAGAAGTATATTCCTTGTCGCTAGTAGTATCATAGCCCATTACAGCTGAAAAAATGTCGGTAAGACTAGTAGGACTACTCCAAAGAAGAAATCTCGCGCACCTTCGGTAATAGCGTACAATGTAGTTTGATGCAAGGCACGATAAGCATCGACTGTCTTCCCGGAACTCGGAGTCCACTCATCGCAAAGCTTTAGAGATAATTTGAGAATGGTTAAAATTAGAATTAGTGTCAAGTTTCAACACAATCTATCTTCGTTTTTGTTCATTGACCCCTTACATTCTGTGCAATCTTCTCCAGCGTGGGTGTTAAAGCTCGTACACTCGCGGCCGAGAACACAGGATTCATAATTGCACGAACACGTTGGTGGATATCGCCTACACGGTAAATTTAGAAGGAGAGTCAGTGAGATCTTAGATATGTAAGACGTACCATGGGCATAAACCAGACTACCCTCTCCAAATGCTAGACGATTGATGAGCTGAAATTTTGAACTCTTCACGAAAAGCTGAGTATTTTGCAGGATGTATCTGATAGCAGCAGGGTCTGATATCATCAAGCGTTCTTCCTATAGCAAATGGTAACAAGAAATTGGTCTTCCCAAAGAACAATCGAAGAGCAATGGTATAGGCGACATACTCCGAAGCAAGCATGAAACTTTAGCATGTTGCCATACTTTGCGAACCAGCCAATCTCCGTCCTGCCAGCCGGGAGCCCTAGAACAAATTCAACCATGTTTCCTAAGTATATGAAATCAGTATGCATCGTAGATTGAACAGTATCAAACGCAGAAATGGAAGGTAAGATGATAATGCATACCGTAAAGCCATGAGCGAGACCGTGGTCCTTGGAGAGTCGAAACGTCATCCAACTTTAATGACGTCGCCCGTTTGCAAATAAGAAAAGATAACGAAAGACAGATTGCCAGGACTACTGAAGCAACATGAGTGTCCATGAGCGTGCAAGCAACGTAGCATGTAACGTTATGAAGTCTTTGAAGGTGCGTTGGATGGGGTGAGTGGTCGAAGTTGCCAGCAAGGAGCTTTACCTGTCAAATTTATTTAAGTGGACATTAGAGGCTCGACAACGGAGCCTTGACGGAGCCGTTACGTGCGGCCGTATAAAGTTTACTCAGCGAGCGCTCGAGCCGGAGTTGAGCGTAAGTAATTATAAGCTTAGACGAACAACACTTTTCCCCCTTGGCTTTCGCCGCCCGACAGATTGCTTACAATCTCTGAGGCACCAAATATATGTCATACACATCCTGCTCATGCTCATGTTAAACAAATTGAAGGGAAAAAATACGGAACCGCACGACCGAATATAACCCCTGGCATGATCATCTCCACAGCATCTTCTCCACTCTTGGAACCGTCCCTCAAAAGACGCTGCCGTACATCTAGATCCTTGCAGTACGCGTCAGAAGGACATGTAGTGGGATATCACAGGCATTCTATCCGCAACGGAAGGTGCATCTTGCCATCGCCATCTATCGGCACGAGAGTAATAGCATTCGCTGGATGTATAGAGACATTCTCGGGAAGGGAGAACGAAAACTGCCTCATGAGGTGTGAGATAACTATTTGCATTTCGAGTATTCTAGCGGGATCAAAAATGTCAGTGAGATGTATGGTAAAGCTTTGACGCGCAGTTTTGAAACATGACATACGCAAATCTCCAGCTAAAAATGTATGTAGATATTCAGCTTTAGAATGAAGGTAATCTATAGCAAGAAAACTAACCCAAGACATGTACGGGGCCCGCCAAGGAATGAGAGCCTAAAGGTATACTAAATGATACCATTCCAGCGACAATGACTGGGAAAAGGCTTACAGATTTGCATACGGTCCAATTGACGCCTTCACTTCTCTTCCGTCCAGCCACCGGTAGGGATTGAATTCGCCAGCATCATCTCCCCAAATGCTGGGAAGCCTGATAGGCTTCGTAAATCAAACTGTTCGCAATATATTTGATCAGAATGCAATGATACTTACCTGTTATACCCAGTGATGCTAATGACGACAGTTCGTCCTCGATTCACCCGAACTTCAGTTAGTGTCTTCCCAGATGACGTTATAATTGGCGTTGACAGAGGGAGTATCGTATCTTGAGTAACTGCGCGTTCCGTGAACGGTCCGACTCCATAAAAGCGTAGGACTTCCTGTAAATAATTGTGGGTAAAGAGTTGCACCAATATCCCGTTGAACCCTCACTTTGATAAGGGCGTTGAGAAACGGCAGTTTGTCATAGTCCATCTCCGATCCATTATCACAATATGCTTGAGTGATTTCTTTGCGAAGTGTCTCTTGCCACTCTCTATGGCAGGCTAAAACATATAATACCCATACTAAAGAATTGGCCTGTGTATGATGTCATTCATGGAGTCAGTCACTACAGCCTTAACATAAACTGCGCACCGTCGTATCTTCACCAGCGAGGGTAATTAATCCGAACTGGGAATTTACCTCGTCATCGCTCAACTTCGTCTTCATTTTCTCATTGTTTCTGACTAATAAAATAGGATTAACATAGGGATATTATTCAAGGCGAGGCGAGGAGGCATGTCACATGCCTAGCGTAGAGAACAAGTCCGCCTCTTGATCTTCCCCAGCTCTCAAAGAAGCCAGGCGGCTGCGCTGAAGTCTTTCCGATATCCTGCGGGCCACGATACGATGGTCCGATAGCTTTTTCATGTCGGGAGGTGGATATTTCTGCAGGAGCTTGATTGCCGACTTAGGGAGCACGGAGGCTATGGCGTCCAGAAGAATTCCGGTCTTTGACCGCCGTGAGACGGACGCACTTCAAATCAAGAAATATGTATAAAATTTAGAAAATAAATTCAATGGCACGAACAGGAGGTCTTCATAGACTGAAGTATATTCTTTATCAATGGTAGAATCATAGCCCATAATAACTAGAATTATCACCGTTTAGCATACTACTCCGGAGAAGAAAATCTAGCACACCTTCGGTGATGGCATACAATGTAGTCTGATGCAAAGGTCGGAAGACATCGACTATCGTCCCCGATCTCGAAGTCCATTCATCACAAAGCTTTTGCAGAAGTTAGATAATAGCCTGTTTCCATTATAACGCATGAGCCATCTTACATTCTGCGCGATCTTTTCCAACATGGATGTTGAAGATCGTACACTGGCAGCTGAGAACATAGGGTTCATGACCGCTCGCATACGCTGGTGGGTATCGCCTAAGTAATTGTTTTTGTTCAGTCAAACTCTGAGAAGGGTCAAGGTATAACTACTACCTTGAGCACGAAATAGACTGCCTTCTCCGAAGCCAACAATAGTGATGAGTTCGAACTTTGAGCCCCTGACGAAAATGTCAGCATTCTGCAGGATGTATCTGTTGGCAGCAGGGTCTGAAATCATCAAGCGCTCTTCCTATCGTCAATGACCGAATTAGACATCTCAGAGGATAAACAAAGAACAAACATACCCCAAAGCATGCATAAAACTTTAGGATATCACCGTATTTCGTGAACCAGCCCTGTTCCGTCCTACCAGCGGGAAGCCCCAAAATAAATTCAACCATGTTTCCTGTGTACATGTGGAGATCAGTGGGCGTTGCAGAATAAAGGCAATTAAATGATTGAATGCGAAAGTGCATGTCAAGGTGACCTTACCGTAGAGCCACGAGCGAGAGGGTGGTCCTTGCAAAACCGAAACATCATCGAACGACCTGGTTGCGCGTGCGTAGACAAGGATAGATAAAGAAACAGAAATCGCAAGAAGTAGTAAAGCGGTATTGGTGTCCATGGGAAAATAGACCTTCAGCGTTGGCAGTGTCGCATATTTAAACCAGACAAGATGGTTCTTGAGTGCATGTTCGAAGCTCATTCTTCTATGGTGATTTAATGCTTTGCGGATGAACGTTCGATGAACGCTGATGGCCGCAACTATATTGAACTTCTTGCGAGAACATCGGCAAAGACATATTGCGCTATCCACAAATGAAGCAGTACATGCAAATTCATAGGTAGAATGTTGAAACCAGGTATCTCATCATGGAATAACCGTAAATGAGATGCCCAAAAGGCAGGTTCAAGAGGCTGAAAGCCAAAAGGGATTTCAGAAGGCACTCCTCAGACCGCTTCCGGTAAACTTTGAAGTTTCCAAAACTCACACACTGGCTCCAGCCTCGTGCAGCACATACAAATTCGAGGTCGTCAGCCCTATGCCACGTGTCGAACAGAGCAGAATGGATACGCGGAGAGAAGCGCTGGGGACAGGAAAAGATGCTCCGCCACGCCAAGGAAGAACCTGAAGATAGGCGTTGCAGCTACTTAGGGAGAGGTGAATGTAGGGGTTGATGGCAAGATGTGCCAGCAGTCTAACATACCAAGGAGCGACAGGTGGGAGTTGGGGCGCCATTTCGGCGGCGGATGGATCTGGTTATGTCCCTGTCCCTCGCCGTCGACGGATGAGCTGCACCCCGAGGAGGGCGCACTGAAGAGCGTCTTGAGAGCCTCAAAGCTTAGACACTAGAAAAAAACGGTTTAGGTTTTTGAGAGCTTCGACACTAGAAAAAATTAGTTCAGCTTATTATCTGTACTCGAAAAGGTGAACTCGAATCTGCACTTCTCAAAGTTATCACGCCGAGTTCAGATAATTTATATTGTAGTCATGTGATAAATTGTCCCCCTTTGACGTCCACGGCATTCCGGCCGTCGGTGCTGAGTTTCATTATATAACCATGGCCTAAACCTAACCTAAACCTAAATGAGAGCTTCAGGACTACCCCAAGCATTTTCAAAGATATACAAAAGCCCTAAGGCCCTAAGCCCTAAGCCCTAAGCCCTAAAGCCGCCCTAAACCCTAAACTCAAAGCCCTAAAGCGAACCCTAAATATGTGCAGCGGCACACGAATTTGAGTGGCACGAGTGGGGCGGGCACTGAGGATGCCGAGGAATGCCGATGGCATACACCGAAGCCACTCACGTGCAGTAAATTATTTGAAGTCTCCCTTCGAGTTCAGTTTTGGTTGAAAGTTCACATAAAGAGTACAGATAAAAAACCTGAGAGCCTTGGCCTTGGGTGTGGGCATCCCGCCAAGACTAAATCGGTCGAAGAACGAAATGAGAACTCATTAATTGTTTAACAAAAAGTTATTAACAATCGTACACTTACATGGGCCGAGTCTTGCGACGACTTTATCAATAAATTCGGCTCCAACTGAATACACGACGAAGTCCGGCGACCGCGAAACGGCATGGCCGTTGCTCATCACGCGAATACTGGGTTTATCAGATATCTACGAAATAAAAATTAGAAAGTGCCTTGCGAATGGTGAGGATACGTACCAATGTAACCCTTTTGAAGTTATTAAAACTGTTCGGATCGGTGATGCGCACCGCATCCGTATACGCACTGAAAACGCGCCAGAATAAGCCCACACGCACGCCGAACGCACTCGGACACGACGCGCACGCACGCGCTCTAACGCGCTAGGATGTACAAGATGCATCACGTCTCCTTGCCTCGCGCCGCCTCACTCGAAGTCGCTCAAGCACGCGAAACGTACCCATAGCACCTCCATATACACCAGAACACTTTACGACGCACACGCAATGCACTCGCGCGAACGCGCACAGAGCCGCCGCGCCGCACTTGGAACAGGAGCCGCGGGTAGTCACGTGACCCGACGAACTTGGACGCAAGTCGCGCGCCGCCGTATACGGGCTCGCACAGCACTCTCAGGACGTCGCTACATGGTCTAGAACGTTTGAATATGTACGGAACTCGTTCCAGATATTATTCGACAACTTATCACATCGGAATTCCGTCCGCGCGCACATGCGCTCGAGTGCATGCTTAGGTGCCTATTTTTAGCATTCCATTCTCTAGCTCGCCGCGCGTGCACGCGCTGCGCTCCCCTATCATCCTTTTCCTCACGGTTTTATATCTAGGCTTTCGGACAGTTCGCCTCGCACCTTTTCACCGTTTTAGATAAATTAAATACGAGCTATAGCTTCCGTACTATTTAAATCTCTGTAACTCAGTAAAACAGAAGAATACACTTTCCCCCCAAGTTTTCAGCTCAGTTTCAGTTCGTCTCTCGTCGCGTCTTCGTCTCCCACTGCGTTCCCCATCGTTCCACTCTGCGCTGCGTCTCTCTATTATTTTATTTCACTCTCGTCGCTCAGTTCCAGCTAAATTCCATTACTCCTTTATCCCATCGCTCTCGCAATTCAGTATATGTCGTAAA
Source organism: Pholiota molesta (assembly GCA_014925825.1). Lineage (NCBI taxonomy): Eukaryota > Fungi > Basidiomycota > Agaricomycetes > Agaricales > Strophariaceae > Pholiota > Pholiota molesta. Next base: position 16,639 of record JACGCK010000310.1, read on the forward strand.
CACCATCCCGCCACGTCGCACACCTCGTCGCACCATTCGCCTCTGATAGACCTTGATTGGGATGCCCTTGAACCCCGTACTCGCACCCTCGTAGCCCCTCACGTCGTGGCATTTGTTTTGTGGTTTTAGATTATATTCGCCACATTCCGCAGCCTACACGACACTTGGCACATCATTTCTGGAGCCCACCGCGAGGGGTTTATCATTTTTTTGCCTTCCAATTGTCATCACCCAGTTCGCATCTCCACCCGTCGCCTCGTAGTCACCTCCACTCTTATTCCGGCAACCTGCGTATTGTGCCGTCACCAAGCAATCATTATCTGTCGCCTCGCGCCATCATTTCTCCGTCGCCTTGCACATGCAATCCATTGACTCGTGATTTTATTTATCATTCTCCGACTCGCTATCATGACGACGCCGCATATGCCATATCCGAGAGAGCGCACTGCTCCGCGCTTTAGCTCGTCGCATGCCCGCGAACTTGCCAGATTTTTTGCCGACTCGAGTATCTCTTTGCGACGTGCCAATTACCTCTGATCGCATCAAGAAGGACCACACTGTTCGATATATGTCAATCGACGACGAAGAGATTTGGGTTTCAGTTCCAGAATTTGATAGTGACACGGCGACCTTTGACGAGTTCAAGACTGCAATATTTAAAAGCTATCCCGAGGCGAACGATCTCTACCGCTACGCCGAAATGACCTCATCCACTAGCTATAGCCATCAGCGTCACGGAATTCTTCTGTATTCGATCTCGCAGAATATACCCGCTCCTTCCATGGTATCGCGTCGATTCTCATCAAATGCAAGCTCTCGAGCCACCTAGATGCCAGAATATTTATATTCAAGGTTTTCGACGCGATTACTGTCCGACATCATCTTCCGACTGCATACCATCGATCCGACACTTATTCCAGCCCGAGTTATAGTATTGATCAGGTTTACAAAGCTGCGACTTGGATTTTTGAAGCAAGATCTACCATACCCACCTTCCTTCAATTTCGACGCCTTCTCTCCCTGCACCCGTCGCCTCCATTGCTCCCATCGACCCGTCGCTCCCACTGCGCCTTGCATCACTGCTCCTATCACTCCCGTCGCATCGCCTAAAATTCCAGTACCAAGTCACCCATCAACCCCAGAGATATTCAAGCTTCAGGACCACATCGCCTACGCACCACCAGCCGAGCGCAATTTTGCGGCACTACCAGACAAGAAGTACATTCCGCGCAAGTTATCGTCGACTCCGAGCTCGCCTCCAATTTCCGAGGACTCCACAATTATTGCGCCCATTTATCCACCCATCTCCAGTGCTCCAAACGTCTCTATTACGCTGCGCGAATTATTATCATTGGCACCTTCAATCACGGCGCACTATTGCAAAGCGACCACTCCTTCCCGCGACCTAGATCCAATCCCAGAGCACCCCGTCACTGTGACGAATTTACACACCTCAGCCCCACAGCCTTTATTTTTTATGTCTCACAGTACTCCTATCGACTCGCGCACTCCACCCGTCGACTTGCAGCCATCTGCCATCAATTTGCGCCCCCCACCCGTCGATCCGCACCCTTGTACTGTCGTCTTGCGTCCACAACCCGTCGACTCGCGCCCTCAGTCCGTCAGACCGCACGCGGACGCGTTCCAACCCATTTCGACCCTCTTTGACCCATCTCGACCTTGCTCCGTCGTCCCGCGCACTCGTAATATCACGTCGTCGTCTCGCCTGATCGCTCCATATACCCGCATCGTCACCCACGCACTCGCCTCGTCACCCACGTTCTCACCTCATTGCCTCGTCTTTTTATTCCTTCATCTTGTACTCTAGCTCGCGCTGCATCTCGCCAAATATTATTCAAAAGCCCCGTCGCCGCGCCAGACAAGCTCGTTATCAGCACCCGAGACGACGAATAGACGCGCATAGGCCTCGAATATTAAATCCAGGACGCCGTAGACCTCGCTTGCGCCCCCCGGATATACCGCTTAGTGCTCAGCAGCCGTCGACGTGCTCACGCAACGCCTCACCGCGTCGTAACCTTGCGAATTGACTCCGTACAGTCAAGATTTCGTTAGGGAGGAGTCTACCCCGGTTCACATATTTATTTCGCCTCAACACTCTCAATTTTTCCACCTGGACTTATTTTTTTTAACTTGATATATACATTTTGTTTCCGTCGTGCTCGCCTTCATCCCGCTGCCACTCGCATTTTTTTTCAGTGCTCGTATGCATCCCGCCGCATTTTCCCATGCTCGTACCCATTCTGCCGCGCTTGAATTTAATTTACCGCGCTCCAGTTCGTCTCGCCACGCCCCAGGTTGTCTCGTTATGCAGTAGTCCATCTCGCTGCGCCCGGATCAAATTGACCGTGCTCCAGATCGCCGCGCCGCGCCCGCTGTCGTCTCGCCGCGCTCGTATTCGTACAGCTGGACATATATTCAATTCACCAGGCTCCAGAACGTCTCGCCACGCCCACATTTAATTCCCCATGCTCTGGTTCGTCTCGTCGTGCTGTAGCTCGCCTCGCCGCGCCCCAGGTCGTCTCACCGCACGTAAATTCAACTCGTCGCGCCCCAAGTCGTCTCGCCGCGCCGTATCCATTACGCCGCCCTCTAGCTCATCTCGCCGCGCCCGGATCCATACAGCAGCACTTAAATTCAATTCGCCGCGCTCTAGTTCGTCTCGTCGCGCTCCAGGTCGTCTCGTCGCGCCCGTATTTAATTCTCCGTGCTGTAGCTCGTCTCGCAGCGCCCCAAGTCGTTTCGCCGCGCTTTATGTCGCAAATTTGGAAAATGCCTTATAATCTACAACGCTTATATTACGAATGTCACATGCACATTATAATTGCATATCTCAGTCAATACACCTTCCCTTGATCTCAAATTTCATAGGAATGTGAATACACTATTATAGAATGTCAAACTATAGTTTATTTCAGCTCGAGGGTCTGTTTGCCTAAGCTAGACACAACTTAATTTATGTGACATTATAAGGCATCACATTGGTCACAAAAATCGATTATGATTTTTATTTGATTCATTCTTCCCCCTGCATTTGTTCAAATTGCAATTTTCAGAGTGTATTGTATAGCTATATCCTCATTCAAAGTATTGACAGTGTTTGAGGCAGATAACTGCACATTTGGTGACGGTGTGCACGTTATAAGGATTCGTAATATAAGCGTTGTAGATTGTAAGGCACTTTCCAAATTTGCGACATAGGTCGTCTTATTGTGCCATGGTTATTTTACAGGGGTCCAATTCGTCTCGCCGCGCCCGCTTTCGTCGGCCGCACCCGCATCCGTACAGTAGTATGAATATTCAATTCGCCGTGCTCCACTTCGCCGCGCCGCGCCCGCTGTCGTCTCGCCGCGCTTGCATTCGTACAGCAGGACGTATATTCAACTCGTCGGGTTCCAGGACGGCTCGCCGCGCCCGAATTTAATTCCTCGAGCTCTTGTTCATCCCGTCACACTGTAGTTCGTCTCGCCGCACCGTACTTCGTCTCGTCGCACTCCAGTTCGTCTCGCCACGCCCGCTGTCGTCTCCCCGAGTTCTAGGTCGTCTTGCCGTGCCGTAATTAATTTATAGTCTTCCAGTTCGTCTCGCCGCGCCCGCTGTCGTCTCGCCGCGCTGTAGGCCGTCTCGCCGCACTGCAGATCGACTCGCCATGCTGCGATTTAATTTGCTGCGCTTCAGGTCATCTTGCCGCGCCCGCTATCATCTCGCTGCGTTCCAGGACCTCTCGCCGCACACGCATTCAATTCGCTATGTTCTAGGTTGTCTCGCCGCACGTAAGTCCAACTTGTCACGCCCCAAGTCGTCTCGTCGCGTCCAGGTCGTCTCGACATCCCCCAATTTGTCTCGTCGCGCCCCTAATTAATTTACCGTGCTCCAATTGAGTTCGCCGCGCCTTAGTGCGTCTCGCCGCACCCGTATATACTACCGCACTTCAGTTCGTCTCGCTGCACTCCAGGATGTCTCGCCGCGCCCGTATTTGATTCCCAAGGCTCTAGTTCGTCTCGTCGCGCCGCAGTTCGTCACGCCGTACCCACTGTCGTCTCGCCACGCTTCAGGACGTCTTGCAGCACTTCAGGTCGTCTCGGCGCACGTGAACTCAACTCGCCGCACCCGTATTCAATTTACTGCGCTCCAATTCGTCTCGCCGCGCTAGCTTTGATCCGCCGCATTCGCATCCGTACAGCAGCTCTCACATATAGTTACCCGTGCTCGCTTCGTCGACTCGCGCGTTCCGCCGCCTTGCGCCAAGATTTTTACGTGCCTCAGACCATTTCTCTTCAGCATATCACGAATTTATTCATTCTTTAACGAGTTTCCATCCGTTTTCCACCATTGTTGTTTCGCAGCGCTCCAGACGTTCAGGGCTTCAACCACAGTACTCACCCTTTGCAGATCGACACGCCCCGACGGCGGATAGTACGAACTCGCGCCGTAGCAATCATATTCAGCAATAGCCGCGCTCGCACTGTTACACCATGCACCGCCGCGCGCTCGCTGCGCCGCTCGCTCCCTTGGTCTTGCATTCGTCTCGCTTCACTCCCATTTGCGCCGCCGCACTCGCACACACTGCCCAGCATCCATATTCGTTCTGCCGCGCTCACATTTATGCTGCCACGCTCGCCGCCCGCCGCCCGCCGCTCACTCGCTCAGCGCAACGCGCGTTAAGCGCCCGTTCTATATTTGGATTACGCCGTCGCCGCGCACGCAACTTTTGATCCCTCGACGCCGCTGCCCGTCGCTTCCATTGCAAACCATTCCGCCGCGATTCCGGCTGACTGCGGACAGTCAGAAGTTCATTAGGGAGGAGATGATGCGCACCGCATCCGTATACGCACTGAAAACGCGCCAGAATAAGCCCACACGCACGCCGAACGCACTCGGACACGACGCGCACGCACGCGCTCTAACGCGCTAGGATGTACAAGATGCATCACGTCTCCTTGCCTCGCGCCGCCTCACTCGAAGTCGCTCAAGCACGCGAAACGTACCCATAGCACCTCCATATACACCAGAACACTTTACGACGCACACGCAATGCACTCGCGCGAACGCGCACAGAGCCGCCGCGCCGCACTTGGAACAGGAGCCGCGGGTAGTCACGTGACCCGACGAACTTGGACGCAAGTCGCGCGCCGCCGTATACGGGCTCGCACAGCACTCTCAGGACGTCGCTACATGGTCTAGAACGTTTTGAATATGTACGGAACTCGTTCCAGATATTATTCGACAACTTATCACATCGGAATTCCGTCCGCGCGCACATGCGCTCGAGTGCATGCTTAGGTGCCCTATTTTTAGCATTCCATTCTCTAGCTCGCCGCCGCGTGCACGCGCTGCGCTCCCCTATCATCCTTTTCCTCACGGGTTTTATATCTAGGCTTTCGGACAGTTCGCCTCGCACCTTTTCACCGTTTTAGATAAATTAAATACGAGCTATAGCTTCCGTACTATTTAAATCTCTGTAACTCAGTAAAACAGAAGAATACACTTTCCCCCCAAGTTTTCAGCTCAGTTTCAGTTCGTCTCTCGTCGCGTCTTCGTCTCCCACTGCGTTCCCCATCGTTCCACTCTGCGCTGCGTCTCTCTATTATTTTATTTCACTCTCGTCGCTCAGTTCCAGCTAAATTCCATTACTCCTTTATCCCATCGCTCTCGCAATTCAGTATATGTCGTAAACACCATCCCGCCACGTCGCACACCTCGTCGCACCATTCGCCTCTGATAGACCTTGATTGGGATGCCCTTGAACCCCGTACTCGCACCCTCGTAGCCCCTCACGTCGTGGCATTTGTTTTGTGGTTTTAGATTATATTCGCCACATTCCGCAGCCTACACGACACTTGGCACATCAACGCATGCTCTCAATTAGCAAAGAGTTACGTATGACCTCCTGCGCGAGGCTCAAGTATTCGAATCGAAATAATTCGGCACAGAACGCGAATTTGGAATCTGGCCCTTCTTTTGCGGACTGGGTATCGCTGAAAACGCCTCGATGTCGATGTCTATGGGCCTTTGAGGCTGCTTGTAACAATAGCTGGGAAGTCGACGGAGACATGTTTGTTACGCATGCTGAGCAGATGATCGCTACGTGGCAGTGACTGAGATAGCGTCTAGAAGTTTGGTGAGTTGAAATACATTGTCCAAAGAGTGTATTGCTCACGGAACTATATCACATACTATCCTGGACGCCGACGTTTTTATACTATCTCCGCTGAACGATTGGATTACCCACTCTATGTCGGTATTCCGACTTTTCGACGCCACTGGCATCCTCAGAGCTGAAGCAAGCCACAATAACGAGGAATGTGTAGAAGCCAGGCCCTCAACATAGCATTACGGGACTTTGGGCCCATTTATATGGGACGCAGTGGTTATGTCCGCAAGTTTGAGAGGTTGTAAAAACTGTTGCGAAGTTAGATAGGTGTTTAGACATATTGCAGCACACAATTGCAAAAAAAAAAAAAAAAAAACCAATAGAGACTTACATCGTGGCATCCATAGGGGTAAAACACAGCCTTCTAAGATATGGACAGAGGGGCCGATGGCGGTGAAGTGTGAAATTTGGAACGCGTCGAAGTGGTGTAGCTAATAGTAGGCGGTTGTTCCAGACCGGGTTTAAACATGTAACAGAGTGACTTCTATTTCCTTTATCTTATCTTATCTTCGTCACACTCTCCTTTGTTTTCTCCAAGTTTTCTTTGATTTTCTTTTTCTTCACCTCTCATTTAAATTTGTTAATATTTCCTTTTATTTTCCAAGACTCTTTACTCGTAGACTATATAAGCTGTAGCTACTCGTAAATAGTCCCCAGTGAATTCTAAGTCGTTATTCCCGTCTTTTTTTTTCGCTACCCCCCCCCCCCCCCCCCCCCCACTGCTGTCGCTTCACAGTCACAGTTGTCGCTTTCGTCACAAAACATTACGCTGGTTGTCTGACGCATGCGTAGCCGCAGTCAGTCTTTACAATCGACCACTACAATCACGATTCCACGATATGTTTATGCCTTCCAAAGTTCCTGAATATTCAACTATCGTCCTCAGCTCAACAAGAGAAAACGTTCATCTCGAGTACACACCAAGCCAACTACCACCTAAGCCCTCTGACGAATGGACGCGCTTTGTCTGCATCAGTGATACCCATGCACATGCCTTTGCGGTTCCAGATGGAGATGTTCTTCTGCACAGTGGGGATCTGACCAATACGGGGACGTTGAGGGAATTTGAGAAGACTATGGATTGGTTGTACAGTCTGCCCCACAGGATTAAGATGTAAGTCTTTCAAAGTGGCGAACTTGGCCCAGTGTGTTGTATCGGAGCTCACTTGGGACTTCTTCCCGTTGCCGGTTAGAATCATCGCCGGGAACCATGATTTGACTCTCCATACAGAGTGGTATGAACAGACGCATATGCAGCAGCATAGAGAGAAGCAGGCAAGTCGATTTACTCGGTGTTATTCTGCGACCTAAGTATTTTCCTCATAGCCAGTAGAACACATTTTGACGCTGATGAAGGGCCCTCGAGCAGATGAAGCCGGAATAATTTATTTAAGGAACGAAGAATACGAATTCCAAACTAAAGATGGTGGCAGGATTTGGAGCGCTTATGGGTCACCGGTATGCTGTGTCTCTTTGTATTCAATTGCTTTTACGAAACGTTCTGTGTTCTGTTTATCAAGTGGTCTCCGGAATTTTGTGACTGGGCCTTCAACTATCCACGAGAGGAAGGCGAAAGTAAGTCTATTCTTTACCGGCTTCATGTCATTCCTAAAGGCAAATGGTCGCTTCAGCGCTTGTTGCGAAATTCCCAAAGACAGATATTTTGTGAGCACCTCCCTACCGACTCATCCACACCAACATCCACCTGAACTAAATCCTCCAGACTAACTCACGGACCTCCATACGAAATCCTGGACCGAACGAACGGTGGCCAAGACGTCGGGTGCGAAGCCCTCCGTGCTCGACTGCCGGACCTCCGCCCGCTGAGAGGCTTGCTATCAGGCAAGACCTTGAATCAGAAAAACACAAAAGCGGAGCGAGATCCTAAACTTCAGGTCGAGCGACGCCCTTCCGTAGTTATTCGATCTTTTATAAATTGTGTGTGTGTCGCTCTGGGTATGATTTTCTTTTTCTGAGGTCCTACTTTTGACAGTAAGTTGCCTTGCTCGTTCGATATTTTTAGGGAAGGAGTTATTTTTAGGATCAATCGCTGAGTATCCCGTAACTTTGTTGATTCTGGCTCGGGAAGGTAAACGTTGTTTTTAGGGTGTTGGGAATGGTTGTTTTATTGCTCGGTAAAATGCTCTGGTAACTCGCTAATCAATCTCGTCGATGCTCTCGTTCGCTAGGTGGACTTCCACTTGGCTACAATCGCCGTAGTACCGTGTACTATGAGTCCTGGTGTCTCGAAAAACGCGGAAATAGCTCGTCGCTATTCTAAATCTTCGCAACACTCTCTCAATATACGCGGCCGCGGATCACTAGCCTGGAACTGCTTTCAGTCCGACCTCAAGCTGTGATAGTCTCGACGAGTTATAGCACTCGGCGCTGAAACAAATCCGTATTTTATCCCTTAGTGCTCGAACGTTTATAGTTCAAATAAAATGGGTACTGATTGCTTCCTTTTAACTACACTACCTACTGGTAATTTATACTACTACAAGTGTATGGTCCCGGGCTCCAACATTAATACATACAAACAGTTTACAAACAGTCCAGCATTCTTAGATTCCGATTCCTATCCTTTTGGGTAGCGATTGCTCAGCGGTATAGGCCCAGGCCTTAGCTGCATTCCTCGCGACTCTATACCCTCTGCCCATGTTCCTTTTTCCATGTGAAATACCCTGGTTTGTAGGTCACCAGACCATTATTCTTCGTCATCTCTGTCTTTCTGCTTATTGATCTCTTTGCTGCACCTGACTCGCAGCTTTGCTAGACGCTTTAGCGCTTATTCACGCTTTAATAGCTATCTGCGTTCTATCTTTAGTAGCTGAATATAGATGCCCGGTCTATTTTTAGAGCTTTTTAGCTATAATCCCGGCTCGGGGAGCTGTGTTCCGCGCATGATGCTGTGCTTTGGCTCGCTAGGGAATGTCCGTTCCGTTTTTTTAATGCTTGTCCCGTGTAGTGGTTTAAGCACGTGCATAGGTAGTATTCGAGTATCAAATGGATAGCTGTTTTTGTTAAACTGTCTCCCGGCTTGCAGTTGAGTTACAATTTACTGTAACATCATCCACTACCATTGTCACAGACGGCTGTCTTTAATTTCTTTATTGAAGTTATGCGCCGCTAATGAGTTCTCAGTCCGGGACGACTTAAACTCCTCCGCCAGCTGACTGGTATTTCTACTGATAAAAAGGCAAAATATTGCGGGTTTCATGTATAACCGAAACCGCGCCCTATCACCGTGTCTGCATCTCTTCGGGCACATCCACGAAGCGCACGGTGCCTACATCCATACATGGGATCCAGCGCTCGAGGACGCTCCGCCGATGGTGCAGAACACTGACCCTTCCATGTCCAGTGCGCGGGCCGGAGAGCCAGATGCGGAGCCGCCGGAAACCGCGCTCGACACCACGGTGTTTGTGAACACTGCTAACTATCCTACGGGAAAGAAGGCGTACCGTCCCGGTGTGCGGCCGCTGTTTGGTGGCCCGGGCTTCCAAGCGGTTGTTGAGGTGAGTGCTGATGACGTCTGGTGTGTTTTTTGGTGTGAATCCAGGGAGAAACTGGGTGTTTTTGGTGGTGAAATTGCCTAAACGGGGGTATGTTTTTCAAAATGAGCCTAGGTCACAACGTTCAATCGGGTTCTGGTATAGTGCGCGCAGAGGTTAGCCCCCCCGAAGGGCAAGCCATCCGCACTCCGCATCTATCTACGTACTCTGTAACTAGGATAGTTTGCAATAAATGAACAACTTACAAATCACGGTTCTGACCAACAAGTCTTGCAGTGTCGCGTGGTGGATTGAATTGCATCTAAATGCGAAGCCGCTCGTCGAACTCAAGAATCTTGCAAGTATCACTCATACGTGGGATTCACGGTTATTTTTATCTGTAAGAAACAAGCAGATTCAGACGCCTTTTCAATTATTCCGATGGAAATCACTTACACTGTGAAAAACACATACATGCACTGGATTGTAAAAAGTCAATATCAGCTCAGAGAGTGCCAAAAATGTAAGAATCCACGTACGCAGTGCTCATAAGTGATCTCGCCGGAACTCTAAATATCTAAATTTGAAAATAAGCCGCCGAAAATCAAATACAGTGAAACCACGTACATCAAGACTGTTGCAGGAATTCCATTAGCTGCCTAATTTGTGTCGCAATGACACAAAACAGCTGGGCTTGTATGTGATCTCGCGGGAACTCCAAATATCTAATTTTGAAAGTAAGGCGCCGAAAATCAAAGACAGTGAAACCACGTACATCGAGACTGTCGCATTGCTCGCGGGAATTCCAGGTATCTACTTAGCTTGTACTCAGCTGCCTAATTTGTGTTGCAATGGCTTGTTTGTGATCTCGCGGGAACCTGAATATAATAAGCCGTCGAAATTCATATAGAGCGAACCCACGGCATTGCTCATGGTCTCGCGGGAACTCCGAATATCTAATTTTGAGAATAAGGCGCCGAAAATCAAATGAATGGGAACCACATACATTGAGCAATGACAAGACTCTGGCATTGGTCGTGGGATATCCAAGTATCTAATTAGCTACCGAATTAGTGTTGCAACGGCATAAAATAGCTCGAATCAATCACATACCATTCCGAGCTCTGTCCCACAACAGAACAACAGCCGCGGGAACTCGAAAGATCAAGTTTAATTTGAGGACTGATGTAAAAACCGCGTGAATATCAGATGTAAACATAAAACATGGGGATGACTCACGGATATGCCAGTCCGCGGGACATTCAAAAATCGAATTCGAGGTGCGGTCTCACGGATATATCAGTCCGTGGGATGTCCAAAAAACGAATTTGAATGGTGGTAGCTTAATAAAATAATGGCGGTAAACTATCAATCAAATAACAGAAAGTTGAGTGACTTACAGTCCGTGGGACATCCGAAAATCGAAACTGAGGTGTGGCCAAAGAAAAGTATCAATAAACACGGGCGTGAACGACGTCGAGGCAACGCATGAGGGAAAGTTGAGTGACTCACAGATATGTCAGTCCGCGGGATGTCCAAAAATCGAATTTGTGGGGCAGTCGAGTAAGAGGGGAAATTAGCATGGCAAGTGCGCATGAAAAGAGATGTCTTACATATGAATAGAGATCCATAGAAGTGGTGCGGATGTGTGCAATCAGAAGCTCGCCTTCTGCTATGCACGGGCGCCTAAATCAGAGATGCACGATCAAAGCTAAAAACAATCTCAATCAGTCCGCATTACTTGGGAAACAAGATATACTGTAGAGTACTCACATATGAGTACAGAGCAACACCGTCAGAGATAGGGCTGTGGATGGAGAATAGAAACAGAATAGCATTACGACGGGTAAGAGTGGTATGAAGTCCATCCAAAAGTTTCCCGTCTTTATACTCCGAGAATGCCAAGCGGCCCAGGCCTGACCAATTTTTTCCACGTCTCCATCACCATTTCTCCGATCGCTAAATTTTGGAATGCACGGAAAATCCAGAGCCTTAGATCGAAGCTAGAGTTACTGGTCCCGTTGTCCCGAACCCTGCAAAATCAACACTCAGGGATAAACCTTTCTCATACCCGTCTACACTCCTTTCCAATTGACTTCAATCTGTTTCTGTATTATTCCAATGACATTTTATTCACCACAATATATTTCTTTTCTTTACAGTTGTCCAAGTCAAATTACTGCCAAAAACCATTCCATTCTATATTATTCCTCCGAAAAAAATCTTCCGGACCTTGTAATATAATCCCATAACACCACCCGAACGTAAGTTCCATCCTGTACTACGAGCTAGTGCAGGTATCTCCGAGTCCAATTAGACCAATAATTTAACACCCGTGTGACGCGATGGAATCCACATTGTCATCTCCATCCCCAAATCACCGGTCTGATTCACCGCCGTACATCCAAGAACCCGCTTCTTTTTGCTAACATCATAAGAAGCTTTGCGAATGCTGCGCACTCTCTCACACTGCAACTTGTCCGGTAAACTATTCCTTGTGTACATTCCAATGAAAGCTTTGCTACTGGCTGAAATTTTGGCATGAGAATGGTATTTACAATAGACACACTAGTCTAGCAGGGTTGAAGCGTTGCAAGCGGAAATGTTCCCAAGATTTGAGCTATGTCCGGCAAACGTAATTTGTTGCAGTTAGGCAACGTGCCCGTAACTTTCCGGAAGGTGTACGCACGAGTCGCAAGTGGCAATGTCATCAAAGTTTAAGCTATGTATGAGACATGCCTACGGACTGCTGAATAAACCATACGAGGGTGTCTTTATTCCATTCCTAGAGCTTATTTACATTCAGATATCGAGTGTATTATCTGTAAGGTTGAAGCGTTGCGAGCGGCTGGACATGACATTAAATTTATCCATGTCGCGTCTGCATGCTCCGTCATTGCGCCGGAGTTGAGATGTATTGCCTCCCTCCCCTTGAGCTCTGCACAAAAAGGAGTGTACAAAGGGATCACGATATAAGAAAGATGTAGCATCTCCAGCGGATTTATATGCGCTTGAAACTTCAACTTTTGAAAGTAACCACTGAGTACGCGGCTTTTCGCAAATGATTGAGTTGATTAATATTATGGAGTCTGGTATTTTATAACACGGAAAGGCCGTCAAATATAACCGTCATGTCTGTCCTTTGATATGGGTTGGAGCAGAGGAAGCAGTTGCCATCTCGTCGCCGCGAACGAACTTCGAGATTAAACGCCGCATGGCACTGCCACCATTTTAGGCGCCCGTATGTGGCACAGTTCGCATGCTCTCAAGATTGCGCACTGGCACATTTGTGTTACACATATGAAGACAGCTGCATGACTCAATATACCCAATGTTCTATGAATTGGTATCTTCAGTTGAACGCAGAGTCAGGCGTTCAGATATCGAGCACTCCTATAACAATGCGCGTCTCCTCTCTCAATGCGCCATTTGAAATGCAGAAAACGTATCTAATCAATATCAGAACTGTGTATTACATACATGTCTACAGTACTAATGTTTCGCTCTATTTTTGCGACCGTACGGTGCGATGCGGCGGCGTGTACGAAGAGACGACAGCGGAATCAAGATTTGATCTGAGACCTGCAGAGCGCGTCCGCTGCTCTCTTCTAAATTCCATGTGGACGCCTCAAACATATAGTAGTACATAGCCCCAGTAGCATACTATTGGACACAAGAGATTTGGAGCGGCGAGGCTAGGCCAGCCAAGGATACTTGTACCGAGCATGACCCACTCCTCCCACCCCGTTTCTCGTTTCCAGTCCATTGCGCATCGCACGGGGACCTGGAAAAACCCACGTCAAACCCCGTTATTAGTGCCATCAAGGGTCCTCTCGGGTGCGTTGCCAGCGAAGATCGCGCGCTTCAACTTTCCGCCTGCAAATCGCTGCATTTGCTGGAACCTTGGGTACGGAGCATTACACGGAATAAGCAGTCTAGTGCCATTTCCCTTGATTTTACGACATGTGAAGGCGTCTTACCGGGTTACGAGTTGTTGGGTAGAAGGTGGCAATTTCTATTGGCCGCTGAGCGGATGAGGTTCGCAATTTTGCAAATGTAGAAACATAAACTTCATTCTTTGCACTCGTTAATACACTTGAATAAAACACAATAACTAGTCGCTTTTCTGCATTCTGGTTGTTATCAAATGGTCTATGAGTTCTCATATTGATAATAGGTATGGTCTACAGGACACAGGCAAGGATGAGCAACGGACGCGGATGAGAAAATGGAGGAGGAGATGCGGATCGGATTTCGCTTAGCGCACGCGAACCCTGGATGAGATGTTTCCAATACCACCATTTTCATTCCATGTACGTACACGTCTACCAAAGACATATATAAGACGACGGATGTCCCTCTCATTCCCTCATCCCGCTCTCCTCTCCTCTCCTCTCCTCTCCTGCTCTTCTCTCTTCTCACTCTATCTCGCCGAGTTCGGCGCTTCGGCTGGATCTGACCAGCGCTGCCCTCTTCTGCACGTCCACTCGTCGATGGCGATGTAGTCCGCCTGTCCTACAAGTGAGCTCTGGTCATAGTTCAGTGATAAACCTGATCGCTAACGCGACGCACCTTACGTCGGCTACAGCACACAGCCGTTTATCGCCTGGCTGCGCACGGCGTCCCATTCCAATTCGCCTGCAAGTACTCCATAGCGGCATGCAATGGGGAGCTATGTGAGCGCTGTCCTTCAGAATGACATACGCACCGCACTACCACAGTCCTCTCGCAGCGGATAGCCCCTTCGCGCTCCGACTCATCCGGAACGCGTGGTGAGTAGCTTGCTGCTCGTCTCTGCAGCCGTGATATTGCTGACCGCCGCTGACAGCGCCTGCAAGCCGGTTTCCGCGTCGCCGATTATACGCGGTGCGCTTGGGCGACTGGGTCAGCAAGCCTCGGTGCTGGATATATCCAGGGTAAGTCAGAATCATGAACGATCTGATAAACACACTCACCCGTATCCAATCGCATTCATCCCATCCATCGGCTCCTTGCCGTTTCCTTCCGCCTGTGGTCGTCCTCATTGCCAAGTGCAGATGGGCGAATCTGCTGCTCGTCTCTGCAGCCGTTATATTGCTGACCGCCGCCCACAGCGCCTGCAGGCCAGTTTCGTCGTCGCCGATTATGCGCGCTGCACCGTGCCCTTGTGCAACTGGGTAAGTCAAAATCATCAACGTTCCGAGAAACGAACTCACCCCGTATCCTCGCGTTCATCCCATCGGCTCCTTGACGGGTCCTTCCGCCTATTGTCGTCGTTTTCGTTGCTAAGTGCATCGGATGCCCAGCTGTTCGCGTCGTCGTTCTTGTGCCAGAGCAAACCTCGGTGCTGGTTCAAGCTAGGGTAAGTCAAGGCTATAGACGTTCTGATAAACTTGCTCACCGTCTTCGCGTTCATCTCATCGGCTCCTTGACGGGACCTTCCGCCTGTTGTCGTCCTCGTTGATAAACGAATCTTCGTACCGAGCTATTCGCGTCGTCGTTCTTGGGCCAGGACGAGGCGCCATCCCGCAGGTCATCCGCTGATCGTCTGGATGCCGCCTCATCCCATCCATCGGCTCCTTGACGTTTCCTTCCGCCTGTGGTCGTCCTCGTTTCCAAGTGCAGATGGGCGAATCTGCTGCTCGTCTCTGCAGCCGTTATATTGCTGACCGCCGCTCACAGCGCTTGCAAGCCTGGTCGTCGTCGTCGATTACGCGCGATGCGCAGGCGCCGTGCCCTTGCGCGACTCAGTCAGCAAGCCTCGGTGCTGGATAGAGCCAGGGTAAGTCAAAATCGTGAACGTTCTGATAAACGTGCTCACCGTCTTCGCGTCCATCCATCGGCTCCTTGAAGGGACCTTCCGCCTGTTGTCGTCCTCGTTCATAAATGAATCTTCGTACCGAGCTATTCGCGTTGTCGTTCTTGGGCCAGGACGAGGCGCCATCCCGCTCGAACCGGCGCCGCACTCACTGACGCCCGTCCCGCGGCAGATCTCCTTCCTCGTCGTAGGTGGTATCTCGTCCTCGCGTTGCTGACCGTTGCTCTCGTCCCCAAATCCAATGCCCTGGCGTTTGTCGAGCCGCTGTCGTCCGAGCCACGTCGTGTGCCGTCGTCTCGTTGCGGGCTATGCTGCGGCGACCGTACGGATATCGCCCGCGCGGTTCGCGGTGTCGTCGCTGCGCCGCCGGTGGGCCTGGTTTACTGTTGTGAGTGCGATGCTGAGAGGAGAGGGGATGAGATGAGATGAGGTCGACATACCTGGGAGGTGCGTGGCGCGCTGTGGTGTCCATGGGCCAACGATCCGTACGATCCGAGGTGTGACGCTCGCGCGATGTGCGCCGATGTTGCCCAGATCGCCCAGATTTTTCTCCTTGCACGTTGTGTTTGGCGCCGCTGTATCGGCTGGTAAGTTCAGCGCTCAGTGACGTTTGTGCGTAGCTACGCACCGGTGCTTTCGTCCCCTGCCCCCTCGTGGCCGCCCAAGCCACGCCGTGGGTCGCGCATCCCGTCGTTTCGTTGCTTACTAGTTCTCTGTTGCGGCGCGCCGGCGCCGTGTTTCCTAGCCCACAGCTGTGAGCGCGACGTTGAGAGGTGCACGGGGCGCGGATGGCGTCTAGATATCCTCCCGGCGCTCGCGGGCCCAGCCAGTTCCGCCCGTCGTGGATGTTTGGACGCCGCTCTGGAGGGAGGTGCTGCTGGTAACGTTAAGCACGACGAGCCGTGTGAGTTGCAAATGCGACGCCGGCGTCGACGTCGGGCTGGTGTTTGGGCTGCGCCGCCGATTTGCAAGTTGTATGGTCTTGCCGTGTGCTCAAGGTATGCGCCAGGATGTGGTTGGTCTCGCGCGGAGTCGATATGGTCGCCGTTGAGTTGCTGCAGCTGGTGCCATTCGTAGTCGTAGTGTTGTCGCTGTGCCGGCGGTGGGCCTAGTTTACTGTTGGGAGCGCGAGGAGAGGGGATGGGATAAGATTGACACACCTGGGAGGTGCGCGCTGATAGTGCGGGGGGTACACTCCGGGCTCCGATGAATAGGGTATGCAGGAGTGAGCGATGGATTGGGACTGCGAACGCCGGCGTCTGGTATGTACTCTGATCTCGCGCGGTACGTCGAAGCTGCACGGATAAGGCAGGATGTATGCGGCGGGCGGGTGTTCGTGGCGGGATGCCGTCCATGAACGGAACGGCGGACGTAGTTGAGGGGCGGACGTGATGATCGGCGGAGGCTACCGTGTTAGGGAGTCTCTGCTACGGCGACCGTCGCGCTTGAGGAAGAGGGACTGCGAGGGGAGCTGCAGCCAGGGCTTGGAGCGGTGTTCGAGGGTGAGCGAGTGCGTGAGCCTGCGCTGGCGTCAGATGTCGCGGAGCAGTCATGGTCGAGCAGGAGATTCTTGTCGCGAGCACGAGCGAGTAGGCGGTTGTTCCGGACCGGGTTTAAACATCACGCTGGTTGTCTGACGCATGCGTAGCCGCAGTAAGTCTTTACAATCAACCACTACAATCACGATTTCACAACATTTCTATGCCGTCCATAGTCCCTGAATACCCAACTGTCGTCCTCAGCTCAGCAAGAGAAATTGTCCACCTCGAGTACCCACCAAGCCACCTACCACCTAAGCCCTCTGACGAATGGACGCGCTTTGTCTGCATCAGCGATACCCATGCACATGCCTTTGCGGTGCCAGATGGAGATGTGCTACTGCACAGTGGGGATTTAACCAATACGGGGACGTTGAGGGAATTTGAGAAGACTATGGACTGGTTGTACAGTCTGCCACACAGGATCAAGATGTACGTCTTTCAAAGTCCCGAACTTGGCGCCAATGTGTCGTATCGGAGCTCACTTGAGATTTCTTCTTCCCGTTGCCGGTTAGAATCATCGCTGGGAACCATGATTTGACTCTCCATACAGAGTGGTATGAACAGACACATATGCAGCAGCATCGAGAGAAGCAGGCAAGTCGATTTACTCGGTATTGACCGCGAGATCTTAAATATTTTCCTCGTACCATATAGCCAGTAGAACGCATTTTGACGATGATGAAGGGCCCGCGCGCAGATGAAGCCGGAATAATTTATTTAAGGGACGAAGAATACAATTCCAAACTAAAGATGGTGGCAGGATTTGGAGCGTTTATGGGTCACCGGTACGCATGTGTCTCTCTATATTCAATTGCTTTTACGAAACGTTCCGTGTTCTGTTTATCAAGTGGTCTCCGGAATTTTGTGACTGGGCCTTCAACTATCCACGAGAGGAAGGGGAAAGTACGTCTATTCTATACTGGCTTCATGTCATTCCTCAAGTCGGATGTCGCTTCAGCGCTTGTTGCGAAATTCCCAAAGACAGATATCCTGTGAGCACTCCCTACCGACTCATCCACACCAACATCCACCTGAAGTCCATCTTCTAGACTAACTCACGGACCTCCATACGAAATCCTGGACCGAACGAACGGCGGCCAAGACGTCGGGTGCGAAGCTCTCCGCGCGCGACTGCCGGACCTTCGCCCGCGTCTGCATCTCTTCGGGCACATCCACGAAGCGCACGGCGCCTACATCCACACATGGGATCCCGCTCTCGACGACGCTCCGCCGATGGTTCAGAACACGGACCCTTCTATGTCCAGTGAGCGGGCCGGAGAGCCAACGGAGCCGCCGGAAACCGCGCTCGACACCACAGTATTTGTGAACGCTGCTAACTATCCTACGGGAAAGAAGGCGTACCGTCCCGGTGTGCGGCCGCTGTTTGGTGGCCCGGGCTTCCAAGCGGTTGTTGTTGACCTGATGGATGAGTGCTGATGATGTCTGGTGTGGTATGTTTTGGGCTTCGAAGCGGTTGTTGTTGACTTAGCGCCGGGCGACGGAGCAGTGGCACGTCTTCGATGGTGGCCAAGGTGAGTGCTGATGATGTCTGGTGTGTTTTTCGGTGTGAATTCAGAGGGAAAACGGTGGTTTTGGGTGGTGAAATTGCCTAAACGGGGGTACAGTTTTCAAAATGAGCCTAGGTCACAACGTTCAATCGGGTTCTGGTATAGTGCGCGCAGAGGTTAGCCCCCCCCGAAGGGCAAGCCATCCGCACTCCGCATCTATCTACGTACTCTGTAACTAAGATAGTTTGCAATAAAGGAACAACTTACAAATCACGGGTCTGACCAACAAGTCTTGCAGTGTCGTGTGGTGGATTGAATGGGAAGAACACAATGCAAAGCCGCCCATCGAACTCAAAAATCACGTATACACGATTATTTTTATCTGTACAAAACAAGTAAATTCAGACACCTTTTCAATTATTCCGATGGAAATCACTTACACTGTGAAAAACACATACATGCACTGGATTGTAAAAAGTCAATATCAGCTCAGAGAGTGCCGAAAACGTAAGAATCCACGTACGCAGTGCTCGTAAGCGCTCTCGCAAGAACTCTAAATATCTAATTTTGAAAATAAGCCGCCGAAAATCAAATACAGTGAAACCACGTACATCGAGACTGTCGTGGGAATTCCATTAGCTGCCTAATTTGTGTCGCAATGACACAAAACAGCTGGGCTTGTATGTGATCTCACAGGAACTCTGAATATCTAATTTTGAAAGTAAGGCACTGAAAATCACAGACAGTGAAACCACGTACATTGAGACTGTCGCATTGCCCACGGGAATTCCAAGTATCTGCCTAATTTGTGTCGCAATAGCTTCTTTGTGATCTCGCGGGAACCTGGATATAATAAGCCATTGAAATTCATATAGAGCGAACCCACGGCATTGCTCATGGTCTCGCGGGAACTCCAAATATCTAATTTTGAGAATAAGGCGCCGAAAATCAAATGAATGGGAACCACATACATTGATCAACAATGACGAGACTCTAGCATTGCTCGCGGGATATCCAAGTATCTAATTAGCTACCGAATTAGTGTTGCAACGGCATAAAATAGCTCGAATCAATCACATACCATTCCGAGCTCTGTCCCACAACAGAACGACGACCGCGGGAACTCGAAAAATCAAGTTGGATTCCAGAACTGATGTAAACGCCGCGTGAATACGAGATGTAAACATAAAATGTGGGGATGACTCACAGATATGCCAGTCCGCGGGACATTCAAAAATGGAATTCGAGGTGCCGTCTCATGGATATATCAGTCCGTGGGACGTCCAAAAATCGAATTTGAATGGCGGTAGCTTAATAACATAACAGCGGTAAAGTATCAATCAAAGAACAGAAAGTTGAGTGACTTACAGTCCATGGGACATCCAAAAATCGAATTTGAGGTGTGGCCAAAGAACTATAATGAGAAAAGTATCAATAAACGCAGGCGTGAACGACATCGTGGCGGCGCATGATGGAAAGTTGAATGACTCACAGATATGTCAGTCCGCGGGATGTCCAAAAATCGAATTTGTGGGGTGGTCAAGACTCAAGTAAGAGGGGAAATTAGCATGGACAGTGTGCATAATAAAGGATGTCTTACATATTAATAGAGAGCCATAGAAGTGGTGCTGATGTGTGCAATCAGAAGCTCGCCTTGCGCTATGCATGGGCGCCTAAATCAGAGATGCACGATCAAAGCTAAAAACAATCTCAATCAGTCCGCATTACTTGGGAAACAAGATATACTGTAGAGTACTCACATATGAGCACAGGACAACACCGTCAGAGATAGGGCTGTGGATGGAGAATAGAAACAGAATAGCATTACGACGGCCCCGGGTAAGAGTGGTATGAAGTCCATCCAAAAGTTTCCCGTCTTTATACTCCGAGAATGCCAAGCGGCCCAGGCCTGACCAATTCTTCCACGTCTCCATCACCATTTCTCCGATCGCTAAATTGTGGAATGCACGGAAAATCCAGAGCCTTAGATCGAAGCTAAGCTTACTGGTCCCGACCCCTGCAAAATCACCACTCAGGGATAAACCTTTCTCATACCCGTCTACACTCCTTTTCAATTGACTTCAATCTGTTTCTGTATTATTCCAATGACATTTTATTCACCACAATGTATTTCTTTTCTTTACAATTGTCCAACTCAAATTACTGCCAAAAACCATTCCATTCTATATTATTCCTCCGAAGAAAATCTTCTGGACCTTGTAATATAATCCCATGCACCACCCGAACGTAAGTTCCATCCTGTGGAGCTAGTGCAGGTATCTCCGAGTCCGATTAGGCCAATAATTTAACACCCGTGTAACGCGATGGCATCCACATTGTCATCTCCATCCCCAAATCACCGGTCTGATTCACCGCCGTATATCCAAAAACCCGCTTCTTTTTGCTGACATCATAAGAAGTTTTGCGAATGCTTCGCACTCTCTCACACTGCAACTTGCCCGGTAGATTATTCCTTGTGTACATTCCGATGAAAGCTTTGCTACGGGCTGAAATTTTGGCATGAGAACGGTATTAACAATAGACACACTAGTCTAGCAGGGTTGAAGCGTTGCGAGCGAAAATGTTGTCAAAATTTGAGCTATGTACGGCAAACGTAATTTGTTGCAATTAGGCACCGTGCCCGTAACTTTGCGGAAGGTGTACGCACGAGTCGCAAGTGCCAACGTCATCAGAGTTTAAGCTACGTACGAGATATGCCTACGGACTTCTGAACAAAGTTCAATAAACCATACGAAATAGGATGTCTTTATTCCATTCCTAGAGCTTACATTCAAATATCGAGACTATTATCTGTAAGGTTGAAGCGTTGCGAGCCAATTGCGAGCGGCTAGACATGTCATTATCCGTGTCGCATCTGCACGCTCCGTCATTGCCCCGGAGTTAAAATGTATTGCCTCCCTCCTCTTGAGCTCTGCACAGAAAGGACGTACGAAGAGATTACAATGTAAAAAAGACTTTACAGCATATCCAGCGGATGTGGATGCACTTGAAAGTAACAAATGAGTGCGCAGCGGCAATTTTTTGAAAGTCATTCGGTTGATTACGGAGTCAGGTATTTTACAATATTGAATGGTTGTCGAGCATCACTGGTATTTTATATTCGTCCGTCGATCAGTGTCGATGCAGAGGAAGCTGTTGGAACTGTTGGTGGCGCGTGGCCGTGAGCGACCGAGAACAAGCGCTGTGCGTAGTTTGCACTGCCACTAGTTTAGGCGCCCGTATGTGGCACAGCACGCATACTCTCAAAATTGGGCTCTGACAGATTTAAAATACGCATAAGAAGACGGCTGTGGCCATGGTTAGCTTTACCTAACCTTTTATGAATTGAGATTTCGAGCTGAATGCAGTGACAGGCCTTTGGATATCAGCACACGTGCTTCTCCTCTCCTTATCCGCCATTTGCAATGCAGAATAGGTATCTATTCTACATCAGGGCTATATATGACATACACGTATATAGTACTGATATTTCTATCTATTTTTGCGACCGTACGGTGCGATGCGGCGGCGTGTACGAAGAGACGACGGCGGAATCAAGATTTGATCTGAGACCTGCAGAGCGCGTCCGCTGCTCTCTTCTAAATTCCATGTGGACGCCTCAAACATATAGTAGTACATAGCCCCAGTAGCATACTATTGGACACAAGAGATTTGGAGCGGCGAGGCTAGGCCAGCCAAGGATACTCGTACCGAGCATGACCCACTCCTCCCACCCCGTTTCTCGTTTCCAGTCCATTGCGCATCGCACGGGGACCTGGAAAAACCCACATCAAACCCCGTTATTAGTGCCATCAAGGGTCCTCTCGGGTGCGTTGCCAGCGAAGATCGCGCGCTTCAACTTTCCGCCTGCAAATCGATGCATTTGCTGGAACCTTGGGTACGGAGCATTACACGGAATAAGCAGTCTAGTGCCATTTCCCTTGATTTTACGACATGTGAAGGCGTGTACCGGGTTACGGACTGTTGGGTAGCAGGTGGCAATCTTGATTGGCCGCTGAGCGGATGAGGTTCGCAATTTTGCAAATGTAGAAACATAAACTTCATTATTCACACTCGTTAATACACTTGAATAAAACACAATAACTAGGTTGCTTTTCTGTATTCTGGTTGTTATAAAATGGTCTATGGATTCTCTTATTGATAACAGGTATGGTATACAGGACACAGGCAAGGATGAGCAACGGACGCGGACGAGAAAATGGAGGAGGAGATGCGGATCGGATTTCGCTTAGCGCACGCGAACCCTGGACGAGATGTTTCCAATACCACCATTTTCATTCTATGTACGTACACGGCTACCAACGACATATATAAGACTACGGACGTTCCTCTCATTCCCTCATCCCGCTCTCCTCTCCTCTCCTCTCCTAGTTTTCTCTCTTCTCACTCCGAATTCGGCGCTTCGGCTGGATCTGACCAGCGCTGCCCTCCTCTGCACGTCCACTCGTCGATGGCGATGTAGTCCGCCTGTCCTACAAGTAAGCTCTGGTCATGATCAGTGATAAACCTGATCGCTGACGCGGCGCACCTCACGTTGGCTACAGCACGCAGGTGTCCCATTCCCATTCGCGTGTAAGTACGGAACCGCGGCGCACAGCGGGGACCTATGTGACGAGGTGAGCGCTGTCCTCCAGCATGACATACGCACCGCGCTAATATAGTCCTCCCGCAGCGAAAAGCCCTTCGCGCTCCGACTCATCTGGAACGCGTAGTGAGTAGCTTGCTGCTCGTCTCTGCAGCCGTGATATTGCTGACCGCCGCCCACAGCACCTGCAAGCCGGTTTCCTCGTCGCCGACTATGCGCGGTGCGCTTGCGCGACTGGGTCAGCAAGCCTCGGTGCTGGATAGATCCAGGGTAAGTCAAAATCATGAACGATCTGATAAACACACTCGCCCGTATCCCATCACATTCATCCCATCCATCGGCTCCTTGACGTTTCCTTCCGCCTGTGGTCGTCCTCGTTGCCAAGTGCAGATGGGCGAATCTGCTGCTCGTCTCTGTAGCCGTTATATTGCTAACCGCTGCTCCCAGCGCCTGCAGGCCAGTTTCGTCGTCGCCGATTACGCGCGATGCGCCGGCGCCGTGCCCTTGCGCGACTCAGTCAGCAAGCCTCGCTGCTGGATAGAGCCAGGGTAAGTCAAAATTGTGAACGTTCTGATAACCGTGCTCACCCGTATCATTCTTCCCAACGGCTCCTTGACGGGTCCTTTCGCCTGTTGTCGTCCTCGTTGATAAGTGAATCTTCGTACCGAGCTATTCGCGTCGTCGTTCTTGGGCCAGGACGGGGCGCCATCCCGCAGGCCATCCGCTGATCGTCTGGATGAATGCCGCACGAAGGCATCGCGCGTCGACTTTAGGCTCTTTGTCGTTGGCAAGTGGACCAGATGGGCGGCTGTTCATACCTCGCGATCGCGCCGGCATTCAAGGCACCATCCCACAGGCACTCGCCTGTATGCCGCACAAACGCACCGCACGTCGACTGCAGGCCTCAATCAGTGAGTAGTTTGTTTCTGCACGCTCGAACCGGTGCCGCACTCACTGACGCCCGTCCCGCGGCAGATCGCCGTCCTCGTCGTAGGTTGAATCTCATCCTCGCGTTGCTGACCGCTGCGCTCGTCCCCAATCCAATGCCCTGGCGTCTGTCGAGCCGCTGTCGGCCGAGCCACGTCGTGTGTCGTCGTCTCGTTGCTGGCTATGCTGCGGCGACCGTGCGGATATCGCCTGTGCGGTTCGTGGTGTCGTTGGTGTGCGGGCGGTGGGCCTGGTTTGCTGTTGTGAGTGAGAGCCTAGAGGAGAGGGATGGGATGAGATCGACATACCTGGGAGGCGCGTGGCGCGCTGTGGTGTACATGGGCCACGATCCGTACGATCCGAGGTGTGACGCTCGCGCGATGTGCGGCGATGTTGCCCAGATCGCCCAGATCGCCCTCCTGGCACGTTGTGTTCGGCGCCGCTGTATCGGCTGGTAAGTTCAGCGCTCAGTGACGTTTGCGTGTAGCTACGCACCGGTGCTTTCGTCCCCAGCCCCTCGTGGCCGCCCAAGCCAAGCCGTATCTCGACGTCGTCGTTTCGTTGCTTACTACGCTCCGGTGTCCGTATATCGTGATCGCGGACGCGGCGCGGGTCTCTGTTGCGGCAGGTCGTTGCGCCGGCGCCGTTTTGCCCAGCTCACAGCTGTGAGCGCGACGTTGAGAGGTACACACCGGGCCCACCCAGTTCCGCTCGTCGTGGATGTTTGGATGCGGCTCTGGAGGTGTTGCTGGTCCGTGTGACTTGCAAATGCGACGCCGGCGTCGACGTCGGGCTGGTGTTTGCGCTGCGCCGCGGATGTGCAAATGGAGGGTCTCGCGGTGTGCTGGTGGTATGCGCCAGGATCGTGTTCGCGTGGGTGATGAGTCGTACCTGCAGCTGGTGTCGTTCGTAGTCGTAGTGTTGTCGCTGTGCCGGCGGTGGGCCTAGTTTACTGTTGGGAGCGCGAGGAGAGGGGATGGGATAAGATTGACACACCTGGGAGGTGCGCGCTGACAGTGCGGGGGGTACACACCGGGCTCCGATGAATAGGGTATGCAGGAGTGAGCGATGGATTGGGACTGCGAACGGTACTCTGATCTCGCGCGGTACGCCGAAGCTGCACGGATAAGGCAGGACGTATGCGGCGGGCGGGTGTTCGTGGCGGGATGCCGTCCATGAACGGAACGGCGGACGTGGTCGAGGGGCGGACGTGATGATCGGCGGAGGCCGGAGTCAGTGCTACGGCGACCGTCGCGCTTGAGGAAGAGAGACTGCGAGGGGAGCTACAGCCAGGGCTTGGAGCGGTGTTTAAGGGTGAGCGAGTGCGTGAGCCTGCGCTGGCGTCATGGTCGCGGAGCAGAGCACGAGCTAGTAGGCGGTTGTTCAACATGTAACAGAGTGACTTCTATTTCCTTTATCTTATCTTATCTTCGTCACACTCTCCTTATGTTTTCTTTTTCTTCACCTCTCATTTATATTTGTTAATGTTTCCTTTTATTTTCCAAGACTCTTTACTCGTAGACTATATAGGCTGTAGCTCCTCGTAAATAGTCCCAGTGAATTCCAAGTCATTATTCCCGTCTTTTTGTTCGCTACCCCCCAATGTGCCGAAACTCCCACTGCTGTCGCTTCACAGTCACAGTTGTCGCTTTCGTCACAAAACATTACGCTGGTTGTCTGACGCATGCGTAGCCGCAGTAAGTCTTTACAATCGACCACTACAATCACGATTCCCCAATACGTTTATGCCTTCCATAGTCCCGAATACACAACTGTCGTCCTCAGCTCACCAAGAGAAATCGTCCATCTCGAGTACACACCAAGCCAACTACCACCTAAGCCCTCTGACGCATGGACGCGGTTCGTCTGCATCAGCGATACCCATGCACATGCCTTTGAGGTTCCAGATGGAGATGTTCTGCTGCACAGCGGGGACTTGACCAATACGGGACGATAAGGGAATTTGAGAAGACTATGGATTGGTTGTACAGTCTGCCACACAGGATTAAGATGTAAGTCTTTCAAAGTGGCGAAATTGGCCCCAGTGTGTTGTATCGGAGCTCACTTGAGATGATTTCTTCCCGTTGCCGGTTAGCATCATCGCTGGAAATCATGATTTGACTCTCCATACAGAGTGGTATGAACAGACACATATGCAGCAGCATCGAGAGAAGCAGGCAAGTCGATTTACTCGGTATTGACCTGCGAGATCTTAAATATTTTCCTCGTACCATATAGCCAGTAGAACGCATTTTGACGATGATGAAGGGCCCGCGCGCAGATGAAGCCGGAATAATTTATTTAAGGGACGAAGAGTACAAATTCCAAACTAAAGATGGTGGCAGGATTTGGAGCGTTTATGGGTCACCGGTACGCGTGTGTCTCTCTATATTCAATTGCTTTTACGAAACGTTCCGTGTTCTGTTTATCAAGTGGTCTCCGGAATCTTGTGACTGGGCCTTCAACTATCCACGAGAGGAAGGGGAAAGTAAGTCTATTCTATACCGGCTTCATGGCATTCCTAAAGTCAGATGTTGCTTCAGCGCTTGTTGCGAAATTCCCAAAGACAGATATCCTGTGAGCATCTCCCTACCGAATCCACACCAACATCCACCTGAAATCAACCTTCTAGACTAACTCACGGACCTCCATACGAAATCCTGGACCGAACGAACGGCGGCCAAGATGTCGGGTGCGAAGCTCTCCGCGCGCGACTGCCGGACCTTCGCCCGCGTCTGCATCTCTTCGGGCACATCCACGAAGCGCACGGCGCCTACATCCACACATGGGATCCCGCTCTCGACGACGCTCCGCCGATGGTTCAGAACACGGACCCTTCTATGTCCAGTGAGCGGGCCGGAGAGCCAACGGAGCCGCCGGAAACCGCGCTCGACACCACAGTATTTGTGAACGCTGCTAACTATCCTACGGGAAAGAAGGCGTACCGTCCCGGTGTGCGGCCGCTGTTTGGTGGCCCGGGCTTCCAAGCGGTTGTTGTTGACCTGATGGATGAGTGCTGATGATGTCTGGTGTGGTATGTTTTGGGCTTCGAAGCGGTTGTTGTTGACTTAGCGCCGGGCGACGGAGCAGTGGCACGTCTTCGATGGTGGCCAAGGTGAGTGCTGATGATGTCTGGTGTGTTTTTCGGTGTGAATTCAGAGGGAAAACGGTGGTTTTGGGTGGTGAAATTGCCTAAACGGGGGTACAGTTTTCAAAATGAGCCTAGGTCACAACGTTCAATCGGGTTCTGGTATAGTGCGCGCAGAGGTTAGCCCCCCCCGAAGGGCAAGCCATCCGCACTCCGCATCTATCTACGTACTCTGTAACTAAGATAGTTTGCAATAAAGGAACAACTTACAAATCACGGGTCTGACCAACAAGTCTTGCAGTGTCGTGTGGTGGATTGAATGGGAAGAACACAATGCAAAGCCGCCCATCGAACTCAAAAATCACGTATACACGATTATTTTTATCTGTACAAAACAAGTAAATTCAGACACCTTTTCAATTATTCCGATGGAAATCACTTACACTGTGAAAAACACATACATGCACTGGATTGTAAAAAGTCAATATCAGCTCAGAGAGTGCCGAAAACGTAAGAATCCACGTACGCAGTGCTCGT
>JACGCK010000311.1:0-44169 GCA_014925825.1 Pholiota molesta
ACCGCTCTCTGGACTTGTAGTTCCGCCCTCAACGCCGACTACACTCTCACTTTCTGCCCCGCGTCTTAATCCTCACAACACCATTCTGATCGGGAGGTTGCATATAGCTTTTGGTATACTTTGTGTAGTAGTATGCCACGTCTCTATCCTATTTTTGTCCTCCAAAAGATGTATGTATGTATATAACATGTCCTCAATCGTATCTCAATGTGATCATCGCACTACTTTCAGTCATTTCGAGCCTCGGATTATTTGGTACATCCTGGTACATCATTGCATGTGATATGTACTCCTCTATATCAAGTCCGATAATTGCGTAACAAGAAACCCTCATGGCCAAGCAAGATGACCAGGTACAATTCAGTAATCGGAGCAACGACCGCAGACCTTAAGACTCGATAACATGTGATGCAAGCTAAACAAGAGTGGGTTCAGCTTGAGAAGGTTTGTTAATTGTTGGTCATGTCCATCGTTGATTCTGCGCTGCCAAGAGTTCGCTGTTAGGATTCCAATTCGATTACGGACTCTGCCAAGGCTCTGCTGTGGTCATTTTGGCATTGATCTCTCTTATCTTCGCTTACATGTTCCAGTCGCAAACTCGGACCCTCGCTTTGCCCTCGCCGCCAAAGAAATTACTTGTCAATTTAAGCTCACTGTGGATTAGTATATCCAAAGCTAAAAGTGTAATGCTGTCTAATTCGTCCCGACTAATTCTTATTGAAAATGACTAACAAATTCGGCGCATAGGAATGCTTGTGTCGTGGACGAAGTTGGTAGATCTACATATTGCCCATAATTTCTGGTAGAAATCACATTGGAAGACTGCCTGTTCTAAGCCTTGCTGACCAGATGTGCACGCGAGGTGGGTTTACAAAAATTGAATAGCCAGTCAGATGGGACATGCAAAAATGGGTCTTCTCAAAAATTCTCAATTCTCCTTTCATACAGGTTCTGCCGATTGCTACTAACAAGCCTTTTCCGAGCACGAGTCTCAAGGTCTTTTGCCTTGGTGGCTTCTATCACGGGGCTGCCTCTTGCATATCGTTGCAGTCAGCCTCACTCGTCTTTTTGACGTTTGATGCGCAGTGCATGTGCTACCCAGTCATTCCCCTTTCCTCGTAAGAAAATGAAGACATTGGCTTTTGTATAAAGAGGGCTCGACAAGCGGAAATGTTTCTGCAGATACAGTGCCAGTATCAGCTTTTCCACCTGATCGAAAGTCAACATGAGAACCTTCTTCGCAACTACCTTGACTCTCGCAGCCGGGGCGACTGCACGTACTTTCACGGTGAGTAATATATCTTCATATGTTCTTAACACAAGTACAGTTTTCAATGTCAATTAACGTCCAATTCGCTTGTCATAGGTCTATAACGCGTGTCCCTTCACGATCTGGTGAGCTTGATACCATTAAACTGAGCATCCACTTGCATCCTTAGCATCTTCTCTTTTAGGCCTGCAGTAGGCAAAATCATTTTTCTATGAAGGTCAAATTTTTACCACGTTCTTGGTAGCTTTTCACCGACTTGAATGTCGGAACAAGTGTTCCGGCTTTCACTACTGGGTTCGCCTTGTTCCATGCAGTACCCAATTATTTATCCATTTCTTTAATCCTCTCTCTAGATGGGAAGCACCAGCGTGGAGCAAAGTTTCCTTCACTGTCCCCGACGACTGGAAGGCTGGAAGAATTTGGGTATGTATGAAATAGTTATGGTGCTTCAATTTAACAATTATTTCTATATCCTCCAGGGACGTCGCAACTGCAATTTTGCCACGAATCCTGGACCGAATTCTTGTCTAGATGGTGGATGCAATGGCGGCCTTGCATGTGACACTCGTACGGGAACGGTAAGCTTTCTTGTCTTTCCTACGTATTTCAGTTTATTCATTGATAATCCTAGGGTGTTCCTCCTGCTACCGTCGCAGAATGGACCTTGGGAGGTTCTGTGAGTGGGGCTTCGGACTGGTATGATGGTCAGTCGACTTCCTAGTAGATCCTAAAATAACAAGCATTTCAACTGAACATCTCTGGCAGTCTCCTTGGTAGATGGCTATAACCTTCCTGTGCGGTTCGTTGCATCTCAAATATCTTTCAGGGTTGTGTATTGATCTTCATTTTAGCATCACCAACAATGTAGGTTGTCCAGTAGCCGATTGCCCTGTGGACCTTGGCCCCAACTGTGTGTATTTATAAATATCCCTTTGAAGCAGAAGTTCACCGAATTTCCCTTTAATAGGCCCCGCTGCATTGAAGGGTCCCTATGACTCTACTGGATTCCCAGTCGGGTGCAAGTCTGCCTGCTATGCAAACCTGGATGGAAACCAAGGTTTGTACTTGTTTCGTTTATTTATTGGTTGCCAGCGCTAATTCATGGTACTTCCTATGCATAGGTAACTCCGGTAATTGCTGCTCCGGAAGCCACAACACTCCTGCGACCTGCCCGGCGTCTGGTGTTGCTTACTATAGTTACTTCAGTAAGTCTATTCTCATATAAAACAAGGACATGTTGCTGACTTCTTTATGCAGAAAGCAACTGCCCTAATTCCTATGTCTATGCTTATGACGAATCTAGTGGAACAGCATTGTGGACCTGCCCGGCGTCCCTCAAGGCTGATTATACTCTTACCTTCTGCCCTTAGGTATAGATATCCATATCTCCAATCCCAATCCTTTTACGAGTTTAACACGATCTACCTGCTGTGTCCGTTTGTAAAGTTGCTCCTACTAAATACCATGTATCCCAAATTTGTCCATTTCAAACAGAATTGAATTTGATTTTACACAAATGCGTCATTATTTACCAGTTACAGTAATAATGGTCCAGGAGCTTATGTGGCGTGGCGGGTGCAAATTCAAATGCCGCTACATGGCCAAATATGGGATTTCCCGCGTATTGGCACCGAATGCCTTGACACTTCGCCGGTGACCGTTCCCAAGACCGTCCCCTCTAAAAGAGGGAGGCTTGCGGCGCATCGCCTATTTCTGAAGAAGAAAAGTCAAGTGCAGGTAGGGGGAACATTGGTAGGAATCAAAACGCGCCGTGAGCGTCTTGAAATGACTCCGAGGAAGAGGTGAAGGGTGGTGTCACGCACGGTGACGCGACGCGACGCGTCCATTTTGAGTTTAGGGCCGGACTTTGGGAACGGCTGCGTGGAAACGACGGTTACATACTCTTTTCCACGCAAGTAACAGCGTCTACATACGGGACACGTCGTGCCATAAGTCGGCTTTCAAAAGGGTTCAATCTTGACTTGATCTTGACTTAAAGCACCAAGTCTTGGAATATTTTCTTCAAGACTTTGTTTTCCTTTCGCAGTTTCAGCAATGCCTGCTGGCCCTGCTCGCACTTCTGCACGTTTGAAGGCGTCGCGTCAAACACAATTGCGACAGACTGGATCGGAAACAGTTGCAGCGCCTTCCAGCGAACACCTCAAGAACACGAAACCACCCCCAAAAAGACAGAAAACAACCACTGCGAATACGAAGACCAAAGCTGTCACGAAACGTGGCAAGGGAAAGAACAAGAAGAAACAGGAGACGTTCTTGACCGAGCTACCACTTGACGTTTTTTTTGAGATATTTGAAAGCCTCCAGCCACTGGACCTTCTCAATCTCTCTTACACAGCGAAGGACCTGCGATCTATACTCACTGCTGAATATGCAGCCTCGATATGGAAGAAGGTACTTTATATGTCTTTTGAATCCACTCTTCCGTCTCTAACCTTCTCTCAGTCATATACGAACGTTAGGCCCGTGTATGGCGAATTACCTCCCAAATGCCCGTCTTACGTGGATATCCGGCATTATACAAGTGTCGTCTTTGGCCGCAACTGTTTGGTTTGTGCTTTCTCAAATTCTCATTTCGAAAAACTCCATGTCCATTATATTACATCCCGTTCTAGTTTTGTGCTGATCCTGATGCGACCATCGTGCACACGAGCGCTCTGACGCGTCTTTGCAATACATGCGCCCAAAATGAGTGTGTATATTAGTCGTTCTCCCTCAACGACTAATGTGCTAACCAATTCAATTCTCACAGGCTCTGGATTAATTCGAATTACTACCACCCAGTAAAACGGTTTGCAGTAACAGAACATAATATATCTTCTGATATATCTAGATTGTGTCGGCACTGTCAAATATCTAATAAGACCTTAAGTGCGTATGAAGGCTTTGCAACAATTCAATGTGATTAACCATCACCTAGAGTTTGGGTATTATTTCCTCAAGCGGGAATATGAACGGCACGCTAGTGCATTACAGCAATGTGTTAACGATGAAGCCCAAGATCGCTATGTGACAGTGCTAAGGTCCAAACAAGCGAATAATTATTATGCAAGTGTATAATGTCGAAGCTCCATCTATTCACTAAAATACGCTCTAGGCTTCTGATAAGCTTGAGCGCTGGTGCAATGCAGTAGTCCGCCAGAAGGCGGAAGAACTGAGATTGGTTCTCGAAGCACGCCGTAGATCGTAAGCATTCACTTGTATGGGATTCGATTGCTATGCTGCTCAACATGTTTGAATCGACCAGGATTCGGATAAAGCTGGAAGAAGAAGGTAATGATTAGTCGAAGGACTCCTTCGCTAGGATTATATTCACATCATCTGCAACATGCAGGGTATACAGACCTCTGTAGATATAATTTGGAAGATTTCCCTGGCGTTAAGAAAGTGGCCCCCCTAACTGACAAAGGTAATTCGCTTCATTATTGCTCCGTTCATTCCTCAACTTGAACACATCTTTCGTAGAATGGAACAAAATCAAAACCAAACTCATGCCTGCATTAGAATTGTATCTACAGGATGAGAAAAAGAAAAGAATGAAGGACGCTTTTACTGAGCGACTATCACATCTCTCTGATTCAATGAAGAATTTCTTGGAAAGCCAAACCAAACCATGGATTCATGCGCCTTTACCTTCCATTGCAAAATCCGAACCCTTTGCGAGCATCGTGCGAGATACCGGCACAAATGAAGACAGGGAGCTGGTAAAGCAGAGGCTTTCCGAATTAGCAGATCACATACCTGCACTATTGACGACTTGCAGAGCCGAAATTGACATTTTTTTGCTTGGTCTTCTATTGGGAGAC
Source organism: Pholiota molesta (assembly GCA_014925825.1). Taxonomy (NCBI): domain Eukaryota; kingdom Fungi; phylum Basidiomycota; class Agaricomycetes; order Agaricales; family Strophariaceae; genus Pholiota; species Pholiota molesta. The sequence continues at coordinate 5,095 of JACGCK010000311.1, forward strand.
GAAGAGCGCATAACGCACGTCGACGGGAGAGATTTCGACAGAACGCCTTTGGAACTTGCCACTACCTTTTTCAAGTGCCATCGGTGTATCGAGATTGATCCTATTTCGTATCCGCGGATCTTGATGCATGAATGCTTAAGGAAACGCACAAAACTGGACGCTCCAAGAGACGAAGAACCCCTGGTTGAGTCTTATGGCGTCCCGATTGTGACTGCTCAACATGTATGGAACCGAATGTCGTCGTGGTACGGTCCAACGTGGAACGAGACGCGTCAATTTATTTCGATCGACAATGACGCTACCAGGTCTGCCACAGCCATAGTCCTAGCTTGTGGGGAGGACCCCAAGGTGTTTACGGCTGCGGCTTTGAAAGAGCGCAATGTTCGGTTGGAGTGTATGCGCTGTGTCCCCTCGGCAGGCAGAGCACAAGATGCGTGCTCGAGGCATATTATGAGTTGGAACATGGCGGTGAGTAGGTGGAATCCCCGCATCGTGCCTCCGAGATGCTAAACATAATTTCAACTTCTACTAGATCCTTCATGATATTTCGGAGCACCCCAACGACATTTCCACACAGGGGTGGAGTTTGGTTACTGCGGAGGACGATCTTGCACGAGCTAGAAAATTTGAAGATAAGATACTTCGGTCAAGCAGACAGAAATTATGGGAACACTGTCGCTATTGCGATTGCAATGTACGAACTAATCTTCGCACCTTTGGTGCAGAGGATCATCTTCTTCGAGTGTATGTGAATTCATTACCTCGTTTATGCTTCCTCATCGATATTGAATCTGGAGCAGACATAGAATTAGTGAATCGGAGCCAGAGGCGTTGAAAACCCATGTTTATATAGCGGTGGATGCTCCTTTGGATGCGTATCCTTGCGCCGTCATGATCTGAAGCAAGATGGTTGCGTACCGTTTACAGTCGCCTTTTACTTGAAAGGACGACCCTCGATTGCAAATGATTGCACAGGTCAGCTAGTTGTGGAGTACCAGTGCCCTTTCAATGTTTCGTTGTCCTCTTTATGGAGCCGACTGCTACGATACATAGCTTCAGTGATATGAATATTTCGCTGCTATGGATTCGACGGCAGTAAGTGGTTAAAAAACTGTACTACTATAATCTTTGTACTACCATTTAATGACCTTTGACTTTTCGAACCAAGTTGAAATATTGACAGGTTTATTAGTCGCAGCAGGTGGTAGAGGAACAAATTTGCCATTCAGAATCTGTGATTGCCCATCAACCTAGATGGCGCAGCGAGCCTTCCCCCGCCGGAGCGGATCCTTTATATACACCTACTTATCGTTGGTCTCTAGACTTTTTACCTGCATTGGGAAACAAGTGCCACCAAACTTCAAAGTGCCACTTGTGTATTTCCGCATTTGGCCAGTGGCAAATAATTGATAACGCGCCGACTGCGGCTCTAGGCTCTTCCTTTCGGACCACCACAGCCCACCATAACTTAACGACATTCGTTCACTGACACGTACAGGATCAACACTTAGATACCCCACAAATGACATCTCGTTGGACCCAAGAACAAGAAGTATGTTTACTGCGCACGGCATTTAGACCGTCTTGTTAATACGGTTTTAGGACGCATACCGCCTTCCAGAAGGATTCAAACGGATTGGATACGATGCTGATACAAGGCGATACTTATTCCGCGACAAGCATGGCGTCCTGTATCAAAGCGAACCCGAGATGGAATATGGAACTTTGACTCCTATGGCTCCTACTAACTCGGCAATAGAGAGCGCCAGGCCAAGCGCGTTTTCTCCATCATGTAAGTAATTCTCAAGCAGGTAGTTACCTTTACTCTGAAGCTTTTATACGCAGCTTCAGGAAGTGATAGGAGTCCTTCTATCTCTCCTCCATTGGGGCCTATACCTCGGACATTCCAGGATATCCTCCCTCCTGAACTCATCACTTCGTCGACACTCTCTGATGTGAATTCGCGCCGATTACAGGCTTCTTCTAAACCGCCCCGCGACAGATTTGTGGAGGCGGTTAGGAGATCAGCTTTACCTAAAATGCAAGGCGTCGTTACTAATCTGCGGCGATCGGTAACGTCAATTCGCAGACCTCGCGCAGCAACTTACACGAGTCTGACTGAGGAAGAAAACCGACGACTCGTTCGCCGCGAATCCACCTCCACTACTGGCTTGGAGAGATCGGCTTCTATTGGTACTTCACTCACGGACATTTCCCGACCTTATAGAGCCCCAGAAAATAAACATAGGCCTCGCTGATAGCCATCTTAACTGTAGAGATGCTTATCTACCTGGGCTAACTTCCAAGTTCTGGCAATATCCGCTCTGTCAATTATTTTGCTATCTTCTAAAAAATTTGTCTGGTCAATGAATTTATCTAAGACGCAATTGGCGGCTAGATAACTGGATCTTGTGTACAGACTTGAAGATCTGTGACCTTCGTACTTACTTACTGCGTTACTTGCTACATACATGTGGCTTGGATTGGGTTTCGACGTTAAGTAAAGTATCTTGCTCTCGAATTCAGGGCTTGTAGACATATATCACAGGCGTCTATATTATAGTACTTATTTCAAGTTGAATGGACTTGGAATGGACGGATATTCCTGAGAATGTAAGGAAGAAGCCACTTTAAAGTCACTTAGGAGTAAGTATTTAATGTCACGTGACTTTCATTCATTGTACGTTCTCGAGTCTCGACATCCACTCTCTTGCTCATCGACGTCGATGTCGCTATCCTCAACATCCACATTGAAGAGCCAACTCACGAAAAATTTAGGGCCACAGGCTCATACCTACTTCGATTCATTGGCCACCTTTGTTTCGGGAAAGACATCGCGTCAGGAATTCGAACAAGTTACCAAACAGCTATTAACGACACCAACACTTTGTGCGTTTTTCTATAGTTACAAAGACTAATGCATGTACTTACTTTGCCCAAAGTACAACTCCACAATGCCCTAATTATCTCGCTCTTCGACGCCACCGCTACACTCAAACGGCCAGCGACACCACCGCCACCTACACTGCCTAAACCTCCCCCACAGAAGCGCCGACGCACACTTCTTCCATATCAGGGCCCAGAAGTTCCCGATGACTACCGAGCGATAAGGTCTGCGCGTATGAAGCGATGGGCGCTGTCAATGGGCAAGCGCGAGCGGGAACGACTGAAGAATCTGCAGGATCCATCCGCGCCGCTCGACCCTCCACGGCCGCGTAAGGAAACGGATGAGATCGCGAACGAGCGCGGTATAGAGCTTCTTCCCGAAAGAGGAGGTCCGTATCTTATTTTATCCATGGCTCGTCGGTATCTCACACTGCTTCAGAGACGCCTGGTAGTCGCTTGCCCATACATCTGCACTCGAGTACGCGAGCGCCGACTCTGCAACATGTCGCAGATCGCATGAACCTCATTTGTGCACAGAATAATCTCCCCCAACCCGGGCGTTCTGTACCAGCTCTGATGACCCTTGCTTGCGAGGTGGATATTGATTTCCAATTACCTGTAATCTCACATTAATATCTCTCCAGGCAAAGCTTAAACAGCTCATAACACACGCACTCACCCTCACATCGTCCTCATCCGCAATATCTTCAATATCCCCAACGACCTCATCTACTTCAGCATTAGGGCACCACCATCAACCGAACCGACCGCCGGTGCTCACGCCAGACTCCTTCCACACGCTGTTTACTGTCTCCCCAGCGGATTTGCCGAATCGTTCTGCGGCAGCAATGCGTTTCGCAATGGCTCCATCGTCTCTCGTAAGTGAAGCCCTCTAGACTTGATTTCGCCTCTTCTGCTGGCATAGCTGGCATAAATCCCGACTGTACATAAATCGGGGAGCGAGGCTGCATTTTATTATTCGTCGTTTATGTATACTTATCGTCTCCCTTTACCCATCGCATATGTACACCCTTCGCATACGCTAACTTATGAAATACGAAATTTGCAACAACTTCAATGGAAATCTATCTGTGCGACGCATTGCGCACACGAATGCCACTGGGTGCCGACCGTCGCTCGATCGGAATCGACATGGTCGATGCGACACAGGACGCCGACACAGACGACTCGCAGGTGACAGTCCTCGGCGACCGAGAGGTGCGCGACCCGCGCTGGCAGATTATGGCGCTTCTTGGGGAGCGCAGCACTGTGCGCGATGCGCTGAAAGGAAGGACGAGGTGAAGGGACCGTGGACAATGGACATCGGTTGTTTCTTTCTTGATTTTCGGGGTTATAGCTTCTTTGTCGATAATATGTATTACCATGATTTTCATTTCAGACTTCAGTAGATTTCTTGTATTATCCGAGCCATTCAATATTATTTAGATGCCAGGCTTTTGCTCACGTTTTCGTTGTCGTCGCTGTTGATGAAGTTTAGGTTTGGGCCAAGACCGGGACTCCTAGAAGATGTCGGCAATGTGGGACCAGCATCAGGTACTCATCCTACGTATTTGAGACTGTGAAAGCTGTACTCACCCAAGCATTTCCCCCTCGATGCCTTCCGCAACTCTCGTATAGATTGAATACGAGGTTATCTGCGGTGTAGCTCAACCTAGCTCACCACATTTCGTTTCCGGACGTCAACCTAGTTATGGCTCCTTATACGACGATTTCTTGTCGAAAAATGACTCGAATTTCTTTCTGAAGCCCATGGTATACGGAATACAGGAGTGAGTTGTGAGCAACAAAGGTAGACAAAGACGGGTATATATCATTAGTCTCCTTTACAGACTCCTTAAATGATGAATCGATGACAGTCGATCACTTCTAATGGAATATATCATGGATGTTGCAGCCAAAGCTCTTGAGTCTATTTTTGGTCGGTTCAGCCATCCACATTCTCACGGTGGCTCTCTCTCTTCCAAAATGTACGTCCATGAGCTGGTCTCCCCCAGACGGACCACATATCACCGTATACTTTTCCTTGCGTGTCCTTTGTAACTACTAGCTCTACGCCAATTAAATGTCGACCCCTCTATACGAATCTGTGATATCCCAATCCTTTCCTGTAACATTCAGTTCACACGTAAAGATAGGTCGATCGAACCCCCGAATCGTCGCGTGTTCAGCGTTCACCGATAATTCATTTCCGGCCTGTGAGTTTGCATATAAAAACACTCGGAATCGCTCCTTGATTGCCTCAACCTTTTCTCTCGCGCTCACTATGTCAGGTCTTGTACAACCTGAATTACCGCACTACGTTCCTGCACCAATGACTCAAGCTGATTGTGAGTTTCTTCTTTCAGACGCTAAGGAGTGCTGAGTATCTGTGGCTGCAATCCTTCGATACATAGTGGAATATGCGGACCTTCCCATCATAGACTTGGCTGGGGCTGGGACACCAGAAGGGCGTATCGCTCTCGCTGCACAAATACGAGATGTGATATCGGTTCACGGCTTTTTCTACGTGATAAACCATGGATATACGCCTGAACAGGTGGGAGAATATCTGTCTATTTAAATTATGGGCAGATTGACATCATTGTGCCACCGGTGGACAGACCGAAAGAATATTTGACATTGCTGATATACCCTTTGCGCAAGTGGATGAGGCGGAAAAGCAGCTATATGAAGCTACAATGAAGAAGACTGGATCATATCAGGGTTATAAGCTTCGCCAATATTGGGTAAGCCCATGATTTATGCATTTATGTCTGAACTGATGCTCAAAATTATAATACAACGAGCAGCACATTGCTAACGGAGTTCGCGACCAATTGGAACATTACAATAGTGAGCTACACTCTCGCTTTTTAAAGATATATTGCCCACTTTGTTTCTATTATTTTTCAGTTAATCGCGATGTAACTAAACGACAGCACCCGGAAGTACTCAGACCTTTCATTCCTGAGATAGAGGCATTTGCACGTCATAACCATGAAGAGATATTGCACCCAATTCTGAGGTGAGCAGCTTATGTATGCTACATACTCGTTATGCATCTCAAGTTTGTTAATTTAGACTTCTAGCGCTTGGGCTGGAGCTCCCCGAAGAAACTTTGGTGAATTTGCATAACTATTCCGCTGTTGGAGAGACTTGGGGTGCGCGCTGTACTTTTTCTACGTGTTAATTATAAATGACGTGCTCATTCAACGTTCAATTCCTAGTGCGCTTCATGAAATAGTAAGTGCTGTGCTATGACATCATCTTGCGTAGTACTTGTTATAATTCATCCCTGAAGTTACCCCAGATCCAAAGAGGATGAAATAAAAACGAACAATGTTTGGTTCAAAGGCCATACTGGTGAACATTATTCTTCTCCATGCTGAACATCTTTTTCAATAGCTCCATCAGACTTCGGAATTATCACTATATTATACAGTCAACCCGTCGCGGCCAAAGGGTATCGAAGAAGAGATCGTCAACGGTGTTGTTGTTAAACATTATAACTAGGGGTAAGCCATGATGTGAATGCGAACTAAGTACCATCCACCTTGGGATTACGGATGCACAATTCTAAAGACACCTCAAGACATTGTCAGGATCCAGATCACCTTTATCTATATTTTCTGCCTACTATGTATGTACACTCAGATATAAATTACAAATCGTGGTCTCACATTAGCGCTCGTGCTGGGCTGCGTTCGCATCAGCAACTTGAACTTGATCATTTTAGTTTCCAAAAACGGGGGAAAACTGGAAACTTTTTTGTCAAATTGCTGATGGGAGACGTTTGGGTTGTGGTCTAGGGCCGTAAGGTGTCTCTGTTGGCCTGGTATTTCCGCTCTTAATATAGGGTTTCTGAAAACCCGATTGGGGAACACCGTGCGCTGCCGACTCATGCACTGGAGGGCTATGCCGGACCATCTTATTAGAATCGAAAGGTTCAGGTTTGTGTGGGCTAATGCGATCCATGATTGCAATGTATGATTTTTTCCTGAGATATGCATGTGATCAGTCAAGTGCGTGCTTATAGAGATACATTGCAAGGGCGTACATGGCGCGGGATATTCCCTTCATGGCTTTCTTCGCAGCTTCTTTTGCGTTCGGCTGACGAGCCTCCAGGCTTTGGACATCTCCGGCGTCAAAGCGAAGCACAAGCGGAGCGCCATCCAGCTCCAGACCTTCTCGTATCTGGGGGGACGTAAGTACAAGTGTGCACTCTTGTGATGATAATACTCACCGCAAGGTCAGAGAAAGAGGATCTACGATCAATCGGGTATGCGAGAACGACGGCAGTCCACCATGTGGCCAGTAGAAAAGACAGTTGAAGAAATCTCATGATTGGTGAGCGCTTCAGTGGGAGACAATAGATAGTACAGTGAAATGGAAAATCGAGCCAAGTCCGTCGCCAGGACAGACAAGATTGTGGGAGTGAAAGACCAGCTCTGAAAAATGGACAAACGCTGGAATTGATCTTTATGTACGGCGCGATCTTGGCGCGATCATTCGACTGTTTAGAATAAGGATAGAATGATGCAGTACACTCTAAATACTACCCACAGTGCCATCGTGGGTGCCACTGTGGGTTTCCAACAATATCGCACGGTGATATACACATTCCCGACAGAGAAACATCTGAATTTTGATTTCCTTATTCGAGATGACAGTGTACTCAAAACTTGAACCAAAAGTTCGAATTGAACTATCAACTAAGTTGACGCTTGGTCGACACGAAGATACCCACTTCTTCTTGCCTTCTGGCATGTCTAAAATAAATGTATACAGTATTTAATACTGAATAACATCTGAGGCTGTACGGTTCCCGAAAAAAGTCTTCTTCTACATCATTTGTAACAGTCGATCAAGCCTCCCGGCTTGTTCGTAGTTGCGCAACGCCTGTTTCTGTGCCCATCTGTATCTTACTCCCTGTCAAAATCGATAATACGATATTCGCCAACGTGCTCATGACATGGGAAAACTTTTCCGCGACCGAAGATACGACTAACTTGAAAGTGTTGGATCCATAGAGGATGCTGGAGTACGGCATAATCGGTGGTCCTAATGTCAGGTGCACGAGTCTGTTAGCAGAGGATGTATACATTATATGAATCCAAGTAAACACTCACCGATCTTCTAATCTTTAAAACCAAAGGCACATAAGCAAATAATGATCACCCTTCTAGTAAACGCCAGGTATGACGAAGTATGGAACCTCTTTCGCCCACTGCTCCCATCTCTCTCCGAACACCTTCCTTAGCGCATCGTCTTCTGCCTTCATTCGACGTAGGACGGTGTATACCGTCCCAAAAATGATCGCTTCAGCGTAAGTCAGCACAACTATCTTGCCTGCAACGGTGTCCCACAACCCAGACTCTCGCACCCACGAGCCCGGACTGAGCTGCCACAAAAACCAGCCGGGATGGGATATGAGGAAGCCCGTGTAGCTTGGGTGTCGCACAATCGAGTACGGCCCAGTGACAATTAATTGGTGGTCCTTTTGAATGCTGGCCTCGTACCGGAAAAAGCGCCCTAGGTATCGGTATGTCGTGAGCCTGATAAGTGTCCCGACGATAATCATGACGCCACCGAGCGCTGATAGTTTCGACAGCGCTAGTTTAGGAGGATCCCCTTCTGCCATAGTAAAGAGCGAGAGGATCGTTTCTGAAAATCTTGCAGAGGGATCATAGCATGCGAGGATGGTCGCGATTTCGGCAAATGCAATAAACCACTGTAGGCACTGTGAATTTAGACGTGCGTATGCCTGCGTAAATGAGATGTTTCACGGGCGCCTACAACGTGTAGATCATACCACTGCAATAGGGAGCACTGTACGAGTGTACCATTCTACGTCCATAGATGCTGTTTCGATACGTTCACTTCTTGGCGGCGGCGGCTGTGGAGGAGTGACGCATTTTTGAAAGGCCAAGGAGACAAGGAGAATTGCCGGAATCTTCGTTAATGACATTGCGCAGCGTTTACAAACGGTGGAAGGGCTGTGCTCGTACTTGATGTTGGACGATAATTCTGCCACTTAGTTTGAAGGAAGGAGAAGGTGGCTGGAGCGTCGGTAACGATAAAACATAGCTGGCCAATCGCCCCACAACGCAGCAGTTTAAGTATCCGAATTCAACGCCCAGATCAGCCTGAATCTCGGCCACCGCAAGCCTCTTGGATCCCCAGAAGGCTTCGGGAGCCGGTTGCCGAGAGCACGGAGGCTACATGCACCCTATGGATGCGGACCCGCGGTGGCTCTGTTTCAGGGCCCGAAGGTCTTCTGTGATTGAGAGAGAAAGATGAACAAGCTGACAGCCTGCAGGCCGCCGTATTGATATATCGAGTATGTTGTTGCACATTTGCCACGGCGGCCAGTCTGATAAGTATCCGAGTTCAAACGCCGATGTCACCCCTGCACACATTCCGCGGGAGTGCGGTCTGAATGAGAACAAATACATTTACATAAATATCTACCTATGTCGATCAGTAACGCAAATGTAAGGATAACAAGAAGGTCCGTGTACCTGTTGGCCACAGACTAAGCGTTTCCCCGCTCGTCTATTCCGCGTCATCAATATCGAACACCGTCCTCATCAAGTGATCCGTCTTTCGCCCACTGTGCTTGATGAATCCCAAATAGTCAAGCTCGTGCAGGGCCCGTATGAAGCGTGCCTGGACCTGCACATTCCACTTCTCCTCGTCTTCCTCCACCGGCGACTCGACCTGAGCGGGTTGGGGTGGCGCTTTCGCCTTCGCCTTCCCCCTCCCATACTTCTTGGGACTCTGGGTCGTCGCGACGGCGCGTCCCTTGCGTTGCTCCTGCCGCTGATCGTCCAAGACGGACTTGAACGACCCGAACCAGTCGTAGACGTTGATCATCTTGCTGCTGTCCAGGTACCGCTTGAAGAGGATACTCGTATCGGGGAGGTCCCGGATCGTGCGCGCGTCTGCTTCATGGCTGGGTTTCGTGGTGGGGTCGTCTGCGAACTCGTGGGGCGGAGTAGGCCAGCCAATAGAGAGGCGCGGATGGATGGGTTGATGAGCTAAATAATGGATTGTGAAGCTTTTGGCTGGAGGGGAGAGGCGAAGAAACCTACCTCAGCAGGAAACGGCGCGAGACCGGTGTACCATATTTCCCATAGAGCGCATTTCTCCAGAGGTTGTATCTTTTCGCTTGGAGAAATTCAGCACCAAAGTCAATAAAAGATATACATGGACCACACATACCTTATATAGCCGACTATCCAATCCCCAAAGTCCTCCGACACGGTAGCAAAGACGTCTTCGTTATCCGGATGTCGCGTCAACTCCATGCGCATGTTCGTGTTGTGCACTTTCGCCGGTTGCTCGGCGGAAGAAACGGCGATGGGGAGATTCTGGAGGAACTGGTAGATGCGGCTCAACACGGTCGTCAGTTCGTCGCGCTTCAGCTTCCTGTATTCGCGCGTACTGATCAAACAATACCCCAATTATCGGATTGGGTGAGCGGAGCCGCCTACCTAGCGATCATGCCGAGCTGCTTGACGTCCTTCCCCAGACGGCCTTCAAGTAGGTGAATCATTGCAGTGCAAAGCCCGCCCCGTTTGCCGAGATCAGGGGACCAGTCCAGACCTCTGTACCCCTGCTCCTCCAAGATTGACTGGAGAAGTATCATGAGTTGGAAGCCTAATATCATGTTGATCATGCGACGACGGAATTCAGTGCGACTGGTGTTGATAGCGTTGATGGTCGAAGACGGGGAATCGTCGTCCATGTCTGTGTCTTCGTCGCTGCTTTCACTAAGCCTTACACGGTCCTGGAGAAATTCCAGGAAGGCAGAGGCCTTTGCGCTTGATAGAACCTTGATTGAAGGTGTGTCGTTAACGAGAGCGGTCAAGGGGTCCACACTGAAGTGCCTAAGGTGAGCCAACTGAGGAAAACATATAGTCAATTAAATATTTTTTATGATATGGAGAGAAAATTTGCCTGGATGATGGTAAAGATAACATCGACCGAAGGATGGTAGCGGATAAAGTAATCTTGCAAATATTCGAGGATAGCGGGGCCGATCATTATGTCAGGTTGGAACTTTGTGTCGAAAAAGGTCTGTAGAGGAGTTAGAGCCGCTTTGCGAATTATAAGACTCGGGGTATAACAGACTCTGAGCAACACTTCTTGCAAGATTCTCGCTCCCGATGGAGCAGCGAAATTTCGCATGCGTAAGAGTGATAGCGTAGCACGGGGATAGGTTATGTTCAGATAATTCGACAGGGGGGATGTCATCGAAAGTAAAAAGACGAGAGGGAGATCGGATATTTGTCCGCTGAAAATAGGTTAATATGGTGAGATATTCCGAATAAGAGGAGGCACTGAGGTACCTGCAGATATAAAAGATGTCCTGCATAACCACTGGGTCGAATTGCTCGAAGTCGTGCAGGATAATGACAAGGTTTGGTTTCGTGTCTGAAGCTACTTGGTTGGGTAAGTTATATTCTTCTAACCATTGCGCACCCTACGTACCTTGAATGTTTACCCATGATTTGTACCATGCCACCAAATATTTTATGTCATAATTAGCGAGGGAGGTTGTAGGTTTTCGTTTGACTATGGCTCGTCAATTTACCTATGATATCGGGGGAAATGGAGTAGAAAGCATACCAGTTTCCTCCATTTGTTCTTTGTTCACAAAGCCAGATATGATAGCACGCATTCCAGCTGCTATAGTGGGCACGTCTCCAGGATATAAGTGGATAGCCAAACATCTGGCACCCCCCTCGGCGTAAATTTCGTCATCCTCCTCCAGCGTAGATGTTATGCTGTCCAAAAGGTTCGACCCAAGGCTCGGATCTGCAAAGAAATGAGAAAGACCGAGAATGGCTAACAGAAGGAAGACAAACTGGTGAGGGAAATGACTGGTAGCTCCGGGTAGGGTAGTCCGGGGAGTGTATTCAAGTAGGATTCTTTTACTTCTTTTACTACATCCTTGACGGACGCGTCTTGCAGCTCGTGCACAATTTCCTGTTGAAGATTCAGCGGTTTGATCAAATACGCAGTTACGAGTTACATACCTGCATTCTTCGAAAACATTTATTCCATGCAGATCTATACGCCTCAAATCTTAGTTCCCGGCCATTGTCGAGGTCTCGATCTTCATAGTAGGACTTTGGCATTAATTTTGGCTGGTGATTCTTGTTGCCTACGTTCGTGATATTGTAATCAGGCGTCTTCGAATGGCTTCAGAAATAGGTAACGCACCTTGCGGTGCATATGGGATGCAGAACGTTGTCTATAGGCCGTAAGATACCGTAAGCTCAGTACGGTAGTTTGTCAAAAGCTTGGAGCCTACCTGGGTAACATCATCCAGATTTGGATCGTTCATTTCAGAGAAAACCAAGAGTGCAACGAGAGAGAGACGCGTCTCGCGTTCAATCTTTGTCAGCATGCTCCTTGGAAATCACAATTCACGTGATCTGTGACGAGTAACGCGTCGAATCACCCTGTGCCTGACATTGAACACCAACTTGAACCTCTCCACCACATACCCCGCAGACAACACCTACAGCCGACGATACGCCCTCAAGAAAATGACGAAACATAGCAAGAACAATACAGCGTCGTCCATCTTTACCTATGCGGAGTACAAGAGGCTGGATTATGGAACTAAAAAGGTACGCCCAGTTTCATAGAAACCTACAAGCAATATATCTGATTCCAAGCCTCCGTTCTGAAGCAACGTTTAGGCAATGAATCCATGCGCGTCTTCGATGCATGTGCACTATGTCTTAACCGAGCCCGGGAGCCGTTAGTATGCCAAGAAGGGCATCTATTCTGCAAGGAATGCGTGTACACCGATCTATGTCAGTCTCCGTCGTCGGATTTCACACACGCTCTAATCCAATCCTAATATCCTATCTATTTGTGTAGTAACGCAAAAGACGAACCTTAAGCGCCAAAAAGCGAAGCTCGAAGCGCTCAAAAAGGAAGCAGAAGAAGAGCGGGCGCGGGCGAGGGAGGCGGCGCGAGAGCGTGTCCTGCTAGACTTCGAGCGTGGGCAGTTAGGTCTTGGCAATGCCTCTGGTTTGGGAAGCGGGGTTGGAGCCAGGGCAGAAGCAATGAAAAACAACGGCAAAGGGAAAGAGAGCGCAACAACTCCTGATAGCGATGAAAGTAAGCCGTCCAGTCTACCATTCGTATTGCAATGTCCGTTCTCATCCACACTTCAAAGAAACCGGCTCCAAACGAAAACAGCCCTCCGAATCATCATCGGCATCGTTCACCTTCTCCGCATCCACGGTATCCGCTCTGCAAGAACAAGCCGAGCAAGCCGCGCTCAAAAAGCTCGAGGAGGAGCAGGCGGAGCGGATGAAGGCCAAGCTCCCCGATTTCTGGCTGCCGTCCCTCACACCGACGCATACCGCCAATGCTAGTGTAAAAGCCGGTCAGCCGGAGACGCTCGAGGATGCGCAAGCGCAAATGGATGTTGCAAAGACTGTTTGTAGAGGGGGCGCCTCAAATTCGGCACATCTTCTTTCGTGAGTGTCTTCGACTGCTTGGCAGCTTTGAATGTCATTAAATATGGTTTGTTTCCAGTATGAAGAACCTCATACCCGTTAAATTCACGCTTTACACCCCCTCATCATCGTCCTCCGCTTCCACCTCGACACCAACGGAAGAGTCCATGGCCAAAAAGGAGGATCCTGAACCTATGTGCCCTTCATGCAAGAAACGACTATCAAATAGCACTCTGTTATTCCGTACGTTACCCGCCCCATTCTTCCCTCATAGTCAAATGAACGCTCATCAACGCAAAATAGTATGTAAACCATGCGGCCATGTCACTTGCAAGACATGTACCGATACACTCGTCCGACCGTCCAAGCAATGTATTGTTTGCGATGTAAAATTGAAGGATAAAGATGTCATTGAGCTGAAACGTGAAGGTATGTCATGCTATAATTTTTTTATTGGACGTATTCTGAAGTTGAAATCGCACAGGAACTGGCTTTGCGGGTGGCGGTTTGGCAGAAACGTCTAAAGCTGGAATAGCATTCCAAGGATAGTTTGTAATTTCAGAGACGCTGTGCACACCAATTCCATATATACTTCCAGATACTTGCTATGATTGTTTTCTTATTTAAGTCTCCTTATGATGCAAAGATGCTGCCTCAAGTTGCGTGCTATCAACGACGAGATAGATGCAATCCAAATGCAGAGTATACAAGCAAATCAGCAGTGAGTACATCGAAACATGAAAGAGAATGAAATCTAAAAGTGTCAAGCCTCCTTTCTCCGTTTCCGCGGTCCCTCGAAGTCGTCGTCTTCGTCCGCATCGCCATCCTCCTCTCCAGCTCCCGCCTTCAGACCCTTCATCTTCCTCGTCTGGAGCTTGCCCAAATCCTGCTTGCCCACATGCACCCGCCCGCGCAGATCGCCCATCTCGTCCACCTCCATATTCTTCTTCCGCTTCCCCAGCCCCTTCTCCACGTCCGTCTTCTTCACCTTCGGGCGCTTCATCGCCTGCTTCAGCAGCTCCGCGTCCGCGGCCTGGTGGCGGCGCAGCACGAGGTCGAGCGCGGGGCCCATCGGCGTGAGCTCGACGCGCGGGATGCGCGTGCCCGACGCCAGCAGCTTGAGCGTGTACGCGCGGAGGTGCACCTTCGGGAAGTGCGCGGTGTCCTCGGCGGGGGCGCCGGCGGGGAGGGGCCGCGAGGCGTACGCGGCGGCGGTGGCGGTGGTGTTCAGCGTGCTCGGGGTGGGCGCGCAGGAGACGCTGATGACGTGCTCGAGGCCCGGGAGGCAGATGGAGTCGATCTCTTCGCCGTTGAAGAAGTCGATGAGCATGGATTTGAGCTGGATGAAGCGCGGGTGGGTGTCGAAGAGTTCCGAGGCGAAGTGCATTAGTGGTTTGTGCCCTGGTGTGGATTTTGGGGTCTATAGGGAGGAATGAGATGTTAAAGGGAATATAAAATAAGGAGTTGGGGATCGCAGACGTACTTTGAATTCAGCCATTCCCTTCCAGTTCTCCACTCCTACTTCCGTCATATCTAGCACCTTCCCATCGAACATCCGCACAAAGGTCAGGCCATGAGGCCTCTTTTTCGTCGTCTGTCCAACAACAAACATCGACGCATCATTTTTGCCCGCCCAGAACTCTAATGAAGAAACAGAAGTCGTCGTAGCATCGAAAGGATGGATCGGGTTTTTCTTGTTGAACGCAATGGCGTTGGGCCGCTTCAGAGCCATCTACAAGGGCCGTTAGAGCCAAACCATATATGAATCATGGAGAGCTACGCACCAGCTCCTTCATAACATTGTTCAGCACTTCCCCGTGTGCGTTCCCTTTACGAAGATGGCCGTCCGGGGATCTTCGATTTCTTTTGGCTGACGTGCGTCCAGGACCCGCTTTGAGCGCGCATTTTTAGGTTTTCTAGGTGGGTAGCCAGATCATTAGGACGAGCTGAGGATTTAAAAAAGGCGTAGGCTTACATTGTGCGCAACATGGCGGCGTTATATGAAGACAATTATCAGAGGTGCGCATTGAAAAAAGTGACGCCGAGCCGTGATTGGCTGACGCCCTTGACATATAATAGGAACAAATATTTGCGGCCAAAACCGTCCTCAGCCGCTCAGCGTCTCCTCCGAATTCTACAGTTCACATATATATGCTTTACACTCTCCTTTCGCTTTCATTGCATTCCATAAACATGCGGTCATAACGATACGGCTAGGAGCACCTCAACGCTTTACAGTACACCCTCATTCAATATACCAGGTCCGCACGGTCTTAGTGGGCCCCAATGCCAGAGAGTCGATGGGGCTGAGCATGAATCGGTAGTTGGGGAAGAGGTTTGTCAATCGGAAGCCCGGGAAGAGGTTTGTCAATCGGAAGTCGGGGAAGAGGCTTGTTCGTCGGAAGCCGTGGTAGCTTTTTCCAGAACACTTTCTCAGCATGCGTCTGGGAATCGACCTTCGTTGCTGAATGGACATGAACATGCACTTGGAGGGGCTGTGCGCTGTGGCCGCCGTGTTGAGAGCCCCTTGAGAGGTATTTATGATGTAAGTCCTTGATCTTCTGTATGCTGAAAGATTGGTATATGAGTGTTAGTCATACAGCTCTTTGAGATATCGAGGAGATAAGCAGAGCGATCGGACGTACAGTTTGCGCGCTTCTAGGTCTTCGAAGTCATCAGATCGTGTCCATGAGCGAGCTAGATGGACTGGATGAGCTTCAATGCCCTCAACTCGTATCTGGGATGTTGTTAACGTAAGAACTTGATGATTGCTAACCTGTACTTACACTGGCAGAAAGAGACGCAGGTGATGGATTCCCCAGCGGGTACGCAAGGACGATGGAAGCCCAATACCCTAGAAAGAGAGCGAGGAACCACAGCGACGGTAATGTGAACTTCATGTAGGTGTTCGTGTAGCGTCGTTCAAGGATCGTGAAGAGCTTGTTGGAGGCGCCAGTCCTCGAAGATAAGAATTATTATGGGGAGATCAGAGACCAGCTCTGACTGCCAAATGCTATGTACCGCCTTTAAATACCAGCGCTCAGTGTGCGCCGCGGGAGAAAACGACACAGTGGTGCGTTCATGAGTCGATGCATAGCTTATACCTTTGTGCGCATGTGGGCGCCCTCCTTTGGGTCCACAAGATACTTATTCTTCGTACGCATCCACTTACCTGCTAACAATCCATGTACTGAAGGATTTTTTGAGAGCTGGCAGAAAGCAAATGTAGATTACAAACCAGCCGCTCTCATCGCTCGTTCGGAGGCTGAAACTGGGCGCTGGACCCACGATTTACAAATCTTATGTATTTCCCGTCGGAGCATTGGAAGTGCCAGAGGTGAGTGTTTGAGTCTCCGTAGACATCATGGTCACAAGCTTTATGCCCGCCGCTACGCGTCGGAGGCTCGCGCTTCGCGCTCTCCTCCTGCTTCGCTTTGGGCAACAGCTTGCCGGGGCTGCGCCCCTGGACCCCCTTTTCAGTCGGCGCCTTGCGCCTCCATACATAGCCCTTAAAAATAGAATTTGCTTGAAATCGCTTCTATGATTTCACAGTTGGAACAGGCACAAAAAAAATGGAATTGAGCCAAACTGAGCAGAGTGAATACTAAAACAATTTAAGAGCTCATAAGAATTATATTTTCAGCTCTGTAGCTTAGTTTGTACTTCAAAAGTTGGCCAAGGCCCAAAAGTAGATAGAAAAGAAGCAAAGTGTTAAAGGCATATTGATACTTAGTTCTTTGTTATTGCTTTGCCTGATTCTATATTCTTAAAAACATGTGGGCCAGAGCTATGCCCTGGCCCATTATTCCGGAAAAAATACTGAAGTGCTCGAAATATGCAATTCTTTGCTACTAATTTACTAATTTAACCACTTCAAATATTCCCATTGTAACCTCTGAGAGCTTTTTGGGCCAGAGCTTCGCCCTGGCCCACTTTATAGGCTACTCATATCTAATTTATCCATCCTCTCAAAAAGATAACAGTATTTTTACTTTGAAGTGACTTAATCACAACTCACTCAGGCTTGTAACTGTACTTGACAATGTTATAGTTATCAACTATCAGCTCAAACTGAGGCATTATAGTATATAGCTCAAATATTGGCCTATACAGCAGACAGACTGGACTCGGAGGATGCGACGTTGGAAAGACGTGCAGATTTGGCGTAGATGCGCGAACACGCACGGACGCGCACCGGGCGCTGAGGCACAGCCACTATTACGTAATTAAGCTTCCCATCAAACCCGTCCTCTGTTCATATCTTTGATCATTTCTGATCGTTCTTCGATGGGTATGTATATACTCTTGGAGTCTTGTATACTGCGCTGTAACATAATTTGATAAATTGTGGCCAGCGATTCTTATCGCCCCCTCCATTTATCACATCTGAATCGGTCTGTCTGATACAGGTTAAATCTAAATCAGCTCAAGTTCTCTAGCTTGAGCTCAATACCCCACAATGGCCCTTACCAGCATGAAGTACATGAAAGTCACTGACGACATCGAATTTGCATATCACGACAGCGGCGCGCCTCCAGGCAAGGCAGACGACTACACCACAATCGTGATTATTCATGGATATACCTATCATAGCGGTGCGTCTCTCTTTACTTCTAACGCGCAACAAGTCAGCATTATGACATTCATATAAAAGGAGTTTTCGAGCGCATGCTCGACAGCGCCCCCGCTGCAGGCTACCGTCTCATCCTGCCCAACAGGCGCTTGTACCCGGGCTCTACGCCCTACACAGCCGACGAGATAAAAGCATTCGACGCGTCGAACTCCGTAGAGGGCCATGTAGCAGCGATCACGAAACAAGGCGAATATCTTCTGCTGTTCATTGACAAGATCATCCAGAAGTTCAGTCTGAAGAAAGTGGTACTTTCCGGGTGGTCGCTCGGAACGACATTTATCAACGCCATCATCGCCTCCATCGAGACCGTCGATCCTGCAGTTAGCAAGAGAGTCACGGAAAGTGTCAAGTCTATTATTTGGTGGGGTAAGTACTGTTTATTGGGAAATTTGCCATAGAATCTACTTACTTCGTTGTATTTTTATTTAATACCTCCAGACCCTCCGGCGAGTTGTCATGGAATCGAAGCTCCCCCCACAGGCGGCTGGAACCCGCTTTACGACGAAACCCTCACGCTTGAACAACGCCGCAAGGCCTTCGGCGAATGGATCGTCCAGTATTTCCCGCACCCAGAGCTCGAAAAGAAGGACTGCTACAAGCTCATCTATAAGATGGACACGTCTGTCAAGCCGCCCTCATTCACTGGCACGCCCTTCTCCGAAATCCTGATCAAGGTCGACTTCACGGCAGGCCCAGCCGGGGACAATCACATTATAGATCGGCACTTCCGGCCTGCGCTCCGCGCCCTGCGCGCAAAGGCGCTCTTCGACCCCGCCACACGCGCTGCGTGGAATGACGTGCCATTCGCCGTGCTCTATGGGGAGGAAACCACGTACAATATCGTTTGGGCCACATGGCAACTGGAAGCAGAGGCAGAGAAGACGGCGCTTCCGATCCGATTCAAGATTATTCCGGGCGCCAATCATTTTGTGGGTCATTCCCCCTTGTGGTCTGTTCTGTTGGTACTTAGCCACGATGCTGACGAAATGCTACAGGCGATGCATGACCTTCCGGAGCTTTCTTTCGCGTCGATTCAGGCGTGTCTCTAGTCAAAGGTCCTAATACACGCTTTCTGAGCGAGAGCGATGTTTAGACATCATGATCTTGATGCATGTGTGCAATCCCTTTGTGTGACATTCTTAGTCTAACACACGGTCAGCAGATTTAGTGCTAAATTGATCTGTGAGCTGGCTTATTGTAAGATAGTTGGACGAAGCACTAAATAAATCTTGTACTCTACTTATATGGAAGATCTTACTCGGATCTTTTCGGGGTGATTGATCGAGTGGTTTATAATATCCTCCACCTGCAGCCAACCTGCAGCCATAACCAGTGAGACACTGCACTTTTCAGCTTTTCTAATTAATTCCCTGCAAACTGATGCACCTCTCATGTATCCACGGATTGCAGAAATAACATCGATATTCATCGCAGCTGCGTCCCAACTCATGATCATTGCCATGGTCAGACCGGCGCCTATGAGTCTATTTATAAAGACAGCCCAACGATCTCACTGTCAGGACTAGAAGCTCGACTACTCGTACGTAAAACACTTGTCTATATGTGGGGAATGAACCCGATCCATTCCATGGTTTGGAAGGCGAGAGGAGGCAGCGAGCGGAGACCAGTGAGGGAGAGTATGAGGAGTATGATCCGCGAAATGGGGTAAAGAGGAAGACAAATAAAACCAAAATAAAAAGTGAGCTTAGCTACGGTACCATAACCCGAAATTCTCGAATAGTACATGAATCCAAGCAACATGGGGTCTACGGTTATAACGATCGCAGAAGCCCGCCAAAGCCACATCTCTTGACGTGTTGGAAAGTCAAGAAACCAGCTGGGAATCAGATGCAAAGCCCCGAAGAGTGTCCCAATCACTGTGGTGATGTATGTTGTGTGACCCCCTTCTTTGTAGCCTGTGTAGAACATTCCTACCCGCAAATTTTCAACTGTACGATCGCCAATCATCTTGAGCAGCGGGCGAAGGAGAGCCATAAATGTATCAACGGGTATGCGCCAGAGAAGTGTTGGAGAGTGGGTATGGACCTCTACGTCTTTGCGTAACTGCTGTCGCAGCCAACTTTTCTTTACGCGGCGTGAGTTTGACCTGCTCCCTGCTTTTTATACGAATTTAATCGTGGTACTAATATGACCAGAATTTGCATTCAAACCTCTTCCTGATATTCGCTTTTCAAGAAATACCGGTCTCCCAACGTGCTGAGGTTTGTGCCACCATAGACCGTACGTGATACCGTTGAGCATCGCGAATCCCAGGGTTACAATTTCGAGTTCCGTCAAGGGAAGTCGCTGCCACCATCGTACGACGCATTGCAGGACAAACCAGGTTGTTTGTAAGAGAATGAACGTCTTTGAGATGGCGTCGCCTTTGCTCCGGTCTTTGATGTCTTCTTCCGTGATTCTTGGTGGAACGATATTTTTTGCCCCGATGTGGTATATGATTTGTGTTACTTTGCTCTTCCTAGTGTCCTGAGTCAGTATCTGACTCGGTATTCCGTTTTCGCACATCATAAAACCCCCCATCTGGAGGAAAAATCCGTGTGCCAATGTCCATCGAGGTCCTTTACCTTCTGCCAACGGAGTCGGCAGCGGCGAATCTTCGAATAGGCACCGGATACTGCCAAAGACGTCTTCAAACCATCCTTTAATGGCATTGAAGCCAGAAGATCCTTCCTCATCAGCAGCTTGTCCTGCGAGATAATCTTCACCTATAGCAAATAGGTAAGTGAATTGTCCTTTATAACCTGGAAAGCTTACCTAGAAGTCGGTTATACTCGTCCATAATATTCTTCGCCCCCCAACGCTGCCTCATTGCTAACCATATCAACAGCTCCGGCGCCAACAAAGCACATATCGCTAGTGTAATTCGCCGCTTGAAGCAGGTCCACGCAGAATCAGTTACCGCAGGGATATTCGGATGGATGGCGGACCAGGTACACGCAAAGATTGTCGCAAAGCAGCTGATGATGATGTCGTTAACGCCGCGGTGACCAACGTGGGTTTGTATATCGCGGGGGTTGAGAGCGGCAGTCACATAGGGGGAATCCGACGAAGAGAGAGGGACGCCACGGAGGGTGCGAATTAATGCGAAGATGAGGAGGAAGACAAGCATAGTTGGAGGAGAGTCCGGTAGAATGGGTTGATGTAACAGCCGAACGTACTTGTGTAGATGGAATAGACCTTCAAGCTTCAGGATCAGACTGCAGCTATGCATCTTCGAGCGTTAGTGTCGGCGAGGCTCGAGTTCGTTCGTCACGTACTTACTGTCCTAACTTGCGACGCTGATAGATGGTGGAATCGTACGACTGACTCATGGATCATTCGAAGTAGCTCAATTCCGGAATTTGACACTCCTGCAATTCAATCGGTGCCTCGTGTGTACAAACATAGCAGCTACTTATTCATCAGTTATTCATGAATTCAATTCAGATTCAGTTCATTGATCTGAGTCTCCCTGAGCCGTTCCCAAGATTTTTAACAATAACCATATGCCTTGAAGCGCGGCTAATTTAAGCATTCATATTGTAGGCTGTCACTACTGAATCCTTGGCTTATCCGGATAGCTCTGAGAGGTTGCACATTCCCCCTCTCAATTGCGTGCTGCGTGGTTCCTGTGACTCCGAGTCTTGCATCTCTCTGCGACACACTACCATCCTTAATAAGCCCAGGATTTCATATGGCATACATGTAACATAGATCTCGGGCGTCAACTGCTATTTTTAGAAACCCTGGGAGCGGCCGTAGGGAGACGCCAATGGTTTGACTCGGAAGTCATGAACACAACATGAACTAGTTGGCGAAGCGTGTTCAAAACTTTAGATGTCGAAAGGATTCTAACCACCAGCCAATGTCTGTCTTGGAAAATGTCAAGGTCTAAGGTACAACATGAAAAAAAAATTCGAAAGATGAACAGAAATTTACAACCAGAAGACACTAAGCATCCTTCGAAGAACGGCTCCCATCAAGCAGACGCCTTTAATAGGTGATGCGCATCCCGAATGCGATGCTCCCAATACCTAGTAGATCAGAAATGAGAACGAGTCACCTCACAACCTCAGATTACCATGCACTCACTTTTTCCTAATCTTATCGTGATCATTCGCTAGGCCCGTCCACATCTACCACACCCCATCCACAATCAACACAAGAAACCAGCTATTATAAGCAGCAGCACATACCTCGACCGCCTTCTCCGTCTTCTCGCGCGCGCTCGCCGGCGCCGTCTTCGCCTCCGCAGCGCCCGCCGCCTCCCACACGTCCGCGAGAAACTCCATGGCCTGCACACACGGGAGCTCCGCCTCCGGGCCGGGGGGCGGGTTGTCGAGGTCGACGATGTCGCGCTTCTCGTCGGGGCTGTGGGGGTAGGCGTACGGCCGGGCGAAGTCCTGCACGAGCGCGAAGGGCGTCCCGGACTCTTTGAGGATGCCGCGGAGGTAGTTCCATGCGGATGGGTTGTTCGGAGCGAGGGAGATGTTCTGTTTCGTGTAGCTGTGTGCGCATAATTTATTGATTTTTGTCTGGAGTAGCACATGAGATGGGGAGGAGACGTACATTAATTCCCGCTTGATGATCCGTTGCCGCTCGCTCTCCGTGGCGGGCTGCCCGCGACAGCCGTACACAACGAAGAAGCGGTGGTGCCACGCGGAGTTGTTCCGCACGTCCTGGCTCAGCATCGCGTCGACGAAGTCAAGCTCCGCCGCCCACACCTGCTCCGCGTCGTCCACGACGGAGTCCGCGTTTTCGTCGTCGGCGCCCGCGCCGGGCCCGTAGCACGACGCGAGCAGCCACTGGCGGTAGCTCCACGTGTGGTAGTTCTTGGCGTCGACCTCGAGGCTGCGCTTGATGAAGGCGAGCTCGCGCAGGGGCTGCTTCGCGAGCGGGACGAGGAGGCGCCGGTGGTGCCAGACTTGGTAGGTCTTGAGGAACTGGACGGCGAGTTCGTCCATTAGGGCAAGCTCGGTTGCGAGGATTTCGTGCGAGTTCCGTTCGGAGGATGCGATGAGGGCTAGGAGGGTTTCGTATCTGTATTGCCTATGGAGATATTAAGCAAAGGTGGAGGTGATACAGAGCGCGAAACTTGCCATGCGGAATAATGTGCTGGGTTCTGGCGAATAATACTTTCTGTCAGTTCAAGCACTCTCGGGCTCTTCTCTCCTGATTTAACGATAGCACGGAAGTAGTTCGTCGCATCCTTGTCTACAGTGTCAAGTCAGCGTTGATAATCGTCGGCGCCATGATCTCGAAGCAATCGTTCGACGATCGGCCTCAAATGGACACCTGTACTGAGCCAAACTCACATTGCGCGGTGTAAAAGATGGGCGCAATAGGATTGGCGCCCTCGTATTGTTCCAGCGGCTGTACATCTGCCCACTCTTCGCGCTCGGCAAAGAGAGGTGTATCTTCGGCGACGTGCAAGGGCATGAGTGCGTACGGTCCAAGGGCGGCCCAGTGCAAGGTGTTGGGGAAATGAGAAGGTGGACCGACGATGAAGGGCGTAAAAGGGCGGCTGGGAGGGGCGCTGGATGTCTTATTGTGTGCAAGTTGGGCTACAAGAAAGGCTGGCGCGCGATCATCACCTGCATCACGGGCCGCGGTTCCGGAGAACGATTGTTTCCCGGTCTTCTCTTCCCCTATCTTTGTTGGCTTCATTGTCAGTCGGATGAGAGGATATTGTTGGAAAATCTATACAGGCTGGCTGTATATTGAAGACGACTTATAGCTGGGCGTCGCAATTTTTTTGGTGGGCAGCGGTGGGCTCGGATCGACGCTCGATGGCAATGCCTTACGATAACGTCCCGACTCTTGATGCATGCAGGTCTATAAGTCACTTCATCCTTTAGATTAAAGTACTGCAGTCTACCATTAAAGTCGTGCTTGAGCCGATGAGATGGCGCATCCATCAGCCAAGATTTGTGTACAGTATAAATCTGTTGAATGAAAAAATGTGGAGGAAATGAAAGGGATTCGAGATACAAACGCTTTGCATTCGACTCGATACACTATTAACTTACCTCATGCAATGTATGTAATATTACCAGAAAAATTATTTCGCGGCAGATAAAGATTATCTAGATCTTATAAAGGGATAAGAGCAACGTCTGAAAGTTAAAGATGAAGCTCATGTAGCCATGCACAGTCGAAAATGCGCTGCATCTCGAAAAAGAAAATCTATTGCTAAATTACGTTAGGGCGCCCTCAGAAATCTCAGAAGTTTTATGGCAATGCACTTGCTCTCACCGTCTCCGCTCGAATGGGCGCTTATTTGGGGAGTTGGGATGGGCTGTATAGTCGCCGAACAGACATGTTTATTCGGTCAGCCTGCAGTACGGATCAGTGAACACTAAAATCTGACTGCAACAGCCAACACAATAATCTTGACGTGTTGCGCTAGCGCAGGATCGACTGACGAGGCGCCTCGAGGCGCAAGGACCGGATCCCTCACCGATCCAAGCCTAACGCATTCACAGTGAAATTGATTTGGAAACGTGCACGAAGATGTAAAATAAATAAATGACAGCAAAACAAGTCCTAAGAGCACCCTAGATCGTATACTCACCCGATCCAATAGAGTGGACATCGAGCGACAAGGAATCCATGAGGCATCTATTCGCTCTTGACCCTCTCATACGCCCCTTTGTCCTTCCCGCTCGCACTGCCCGAGCCCCAGCCCGCGAACCACCCAGCGCCCTTGCTCGCCCTCGAGCTCTCATCCGCAGCAAACCCGCCGACGAAATCTTCGTCCACTTCGTACCCCTCCACATCGCCCCCTTGGATCTCCTCGAACTTGCCCGATATCGTGCGCTCTCTGACCGCCGACACCGACGCGCCTGACGCGTTACGCGTCGGATTCGGGCGCGCGGGGTTGTTCGCGGTGGGCATGGGCACGGACGACGTCGGGAGGTACGGCGGCAGCGACGCGAGCTCCGCCTCGAGCTGCCTCCGCCTGTCCTCCGCGCTCCCACCACCACCCGCCGCCGCCGCGCCCCCCATGCCCCCCATGCCGGTCGTCGCCGCCGCGCCCTGCCGCAGCAGCGTCGCGCCGCCCGCGACGATGCCCGGGCCGTACGCGGTCCACAGCGAGGACAGCAGCTGCGCGGGGCCCTGGTCCGGCGTGACCATGGACGGCGCCCGCGCGGCGGGGGCGCCCGGCGTGAAGTCCTGCTGCGCGGCGCCCGCGGCGCCCGGTGCGAGGGCGCCGAGGACGGCGGCCCAGAGCGCGCGCGCCTTCTCCTGGACGAAGCGGTAGGCGCGGCCGCGGATCTCGGCGATGGCGGCGTCGATTTGCTGCTCGTGCGTGGCGAAGAAGGGGCGGAGGTGGACGGTGTAGATGTAGGTGGCCCCCTGGGTCTGGGGGAGGGCGAGGTAGAGGAGGAAGATGGCTTTGAAGGTGGTGTAGAGGGGGATCCTGTGGGTGGGATGGGATCGGTGTGGTTAGCAGGTGTATGTCGTTGGACGGCTGTACATAGGCGTACCAGGAGATCAGCCACTCGGCGAGGTATTCGACACCGACGATGCAGCCGAGGACGGACCAGTACATGAGCCACCGCTCGAGCTCTGGTTCTGAGGCCGGCCGTTGGCTCAGTGTCTTGTATGATGCATACCCTGGATATAGGAAAGCTGCCAATGCGCTTTGGTATCGCGAATACCGTTGAGTGGTAACGAAGTGCTGTGAGTCGGCATCAATCCGTTGGATGGAAAATGGTTAAGCGCACCTGACTATGCGCGAGGTGAAGGAGAACAGCATTGGACGTCTTCAGGTAGGATCAAGTGAAGATCCCTTTAAGAACCTCGCGAATATGTGTTCCGCGAAGTGTTTAAGGTGGGATGGCGGAACCGGAGGTCTTTCAATTCGGATCGATGTTTGATCGAGGTCAGCGATTTGCCAGACTCGGTATTGTTCAGCTTTCCTCTTCAGCTCCTGGGTTGAAACTTAGACTTTGTTGAGGTGGTTAGAAGTATCGACTGTGATGGCAGAAGGAGTGAAAGGGTCAGTAGTAGTACCGTCGAGTTCAGTGGAAGAGCCGCGTCCGCGTGTTCCACTTACTGACACTATGCATAATGGTATTACGTAATCTATAACGTAGAGCAGCTGTGTCAGGTCTGCGGCCCACAAGACAAAATAATTCACTACTCGAACACAACGAAAGCTGTACAGAAAGTCTGGGTATAAAAATTGGGTGCTCAGGTTGGTTTACCAGGTTGGTTTACCCTTCATTAGGCTGGCTATGTTATCTGCCCGGCTAACTCCGGGCAGATAACTTTGCGCTCGCTGAGTGATTTAAGCACCCATAACTCGCTTTCATCACTTCATATTTTGCGTATATACTATGTATGAGGTGCAGAATAAATCTGTCTGCTAGGAATTTACAGAGAGTCCGCATAAGGCGCGAAATTTGCATATGGCAGATAACTATGGCCAAATGTTATCTGCCAATCACATGACGTGGCGCGTCTCATCTTCCCAAATTCCTGCCCGACCGTCGTCGCGATTTCGGAGGTTTGCACACGTGAAGACAAAAAAATACATGCAGAGATATATACTTAATATCTTTCACACAAAAAAAAATTGAACATCTGAGAGTGACTTTTACATGTGGAATCCGCTCTTTTGCTTTCAGGGCTTCACTTTTAGTGCTGTTCAGCACATCCAACTTGGTATCTCGAAGCGCGCATCGCGCGGAATTTTTTTTGAACCGCCGGACGGATTTTTAAGGTCTCATAACAACCATTTCAGCTCATTTTACGGCTATTCAAGTAGTCCTGTGAGCTCTCTTTTTCTCCTTCTTTTCTTTCCTTTTTTGAATTCTTTTTTCTAGTTCTTTCTTTAAAACACCCAGCCTATTGAAGGGAGAACTCAGGTTAGCGATGGGTTCGCGATTCGTTCAGAGCAATGGGGCCTTCATGGGGCCGACTCTCGAGCAGCCGGATGCTCCGGCCCGCTTATCACGTGATTGCAATATCTGGTGGCCAAGTCCAAGTCCAATCCTGTACACTTTTCTACCAGCATCTAGCTTTTTCGCACCGCTACGCTCTCCATTCGCCATGGTAAAAGAGCCGGCTATACCTCTTGCAGGGCCTTCTCGGCATCAAAACGCCAAAAAAACGAAGAAGAATGCGAAGCCGGCCATCAGAACATCCAAACTGAAAAAGTTGACCGAAAAGCAGAAAATCGATGCTCTGGAGAAAGATGTTATGGATTTCGTCAGTATTCTAGCGAAAGTGCACTGTATATCTATGGAAGGCTGACAGTTTTTATAGGTACCCCCAGAAGACCTCAAACAGTTTGCCGACCTTCCATTATCTGAGGCAACGAAGAAAGGTTAGCAAGCTTTGAATTAGTCGATTGACAGAGGAAAACGACTAACTCTATTTCGCATCAGGATTGAAGAAGGCTTTTTTCGTAGATATGACGGACATCCAGAAGACAAGTATTCACGTTTCGCTCAAGGGAAAGGATGTGCTAGGCGCCGCACGAACAGGGAGCGGAAAAACTCTTGCGTTTCTCGTCCCGGTTCTGGAAATCCTGTATCGACGGCGGTGGAGTGCAGAGGATGGTTTGGGTGCTTTGATTGTGTCTCCTACCCGCGAACTGGTGCGTAGCACTTCTTCGCTGACAAAATTCGTTCCAAGCTGACTTGATCTATGTTAGGCCGTTCAAATCTTCGAAGTGCTACGCTCCATAGGTGGCTACCACTCTTTTTCCGCCGGCCTTGTCATTGGAGGCAAGAACCTCAAAGATGAAAGTGATAGGCTTTCGCGGATGAACATTCTAGTTGCAACGCCAGGGAGGCTCTTGCAACATATGGACCAGACTATTGGTTTCGACGCTGGGAATCTACAAATGCTAGGTGCGCTGCTTGTTGTTCCCTACTGCATGTACAATGCTCATGCCTTATTTAGTCCTCGACGA
The DNA here is from genome assembly GCA_014925825.1 of Pholiota molesta. Classification (NCBI taxonomy): domain Eukaryota; kingdom Fungi; phylum Basidiomycota; class Agaricomycetes; order Agaricales; family Strophariaceae; genus Pholiota; species Pholiota molesta. The sequence goes on from JACGCK010000311.1 coordinate 33,029, forward strand.
AGCTGACCGAATCCTCGACATGGGCTTCCAGAAAACGCTCACCGCCCTCCTCGGCCACCTCCCCAAATCCCGCCAAACCCTCCTCTTCTCCGCCACCCAGACCGAATCCGTCGCCGACCTCGCCCGCCTCTCGCTCACCAACCCCGTCCAAATCGGCACCAAGGGCAGCGAGGCCGCCGCCCCGATGCCCGCGAACCTCGAGCAGCACTACCTCGTCGTCGCGCTCGACAAGAAGCTCGACGTCCTCTGGAGCTTCATCAAGACGCACCTGCAGACGAAGATCATCGTGTTCCTCTCGAGCTGCAAGCAGGTGCGCTTCGTGTTCGAGACGTTCTGCAAGATGCACCCGGGCATGCCGCTGCTGAACCTGCACGGGAAGCAGAAGCAGATGGCGCGGCTGGCGATGTACCAAAGGTTCACGGCGATGGAGCATGCGGTGCTGTTTGCGACGGATATCGCGGCGCGCGGGCTGGATTTTCCCTCGATTGATTGGGTGGTGCAGCTGGATGCGCCGGAGGACGCAGAGACTTATATCCATCGTGTAGGGCGGACGGCGCGGTATGAAAGTAAGGGCAAGAGTCTGCTGTTCTTGGCACCCAGCGAAGAGGAGGGTATGCTCGCTGCACTCAAGAAGAAGAATGTGGAGGTTTCGAAAATCAAGAACCGGCCAAGCAAGACGCAGAACATCCAAAATCAGCTGCAGAATCTCGCATTCCAGGACCCGGAAATCAAATATCTCGGACAACGAGTATGTGCCCTTATTTTTCTGTGTTGCATTTTCACTAGCTCATCACGTTCCTAAAGGCATTTGTATCATACATTCGGTCCATTTATCTGCAGAAGGACAAATCTATATTCAACGTCGACGAGCTCCCTGTCGACCGCTTCGCAGAGTCCCTTGGTCTCCCCGGAACGCCCAAAATCAAATTTCTCAGCAAGGCCGCTGTGAAACAACGGAAAAATGCGTCTCGCGTTGTCGAGGCCGCGAAAGCTGAGGCTGAGGCTGGGAGTTCAAGTGAGGACTCGGAAGATGACGACGACGATGCTTCATCATCATCATCTGATGAGGAGGAGGAGACAGTCAAACCAACAAAACCAGCCAAAGTACGCTAGCATCAGATTCTCATTCTTGAACATCCGCTTAACATGTAATGATAGGGCGACGTCGTGCGCACAAAATACGACCGCATGTTCGAGCGCAAGAACCAGAACGTGCTCTCCGAACACTACTCCAAGCTCATCGAGCACGACCCGGCCACCCTCGGCGGCGACGACGACGACGACTTCATCGTGCTCAAGCGCGCGGACCACGACCTCCCGCCGGACCTCCCCCCGCTCGACGCCAGCGACCTCTCCAAGCGCAAGCTCAAGCTCGGCCGCGCGAAGCAGACCATCCTCAAGAACGGCATCGGCACGAAGGTGGTGTTCGACGACGCGGGCAACCCGCATAGTCTGTACGAGATGGCGGACCCGGATGCATGGTACGCGGCGAAGGGCGGGCTGGAGGGCGCGAAGGAGGAGGGGGTGCTGTTTGCGCAGAAGGAGGGGTCGAAGATGCGCGTGGCGGATGTGGTGGATCGCGAGGAGGCGAAGGCGAAGAAGCAGGAGAAGAAGAGGAAGAGGAAGGAGAAGGAGAGAGAGGTATGTTCATGATTTGTTTCTCCTCTCTAGCTTCGGGTACATTGCTGACCGATTTTTCTGTGATAACAGAGAAATGAGCAACCCGTCGGCGCCGTGTTTGACGCACCATCTGATGATGATGGCTATGTTTCTCCTGAATTCGATCTTCCAGATCTACCATCGGACGACGAAGACATGGCACCGCCTCCCTCAAAACGCAACAAATTCGACTCGCACTCGAATAAGCGGACAACAAAAGCATCATCAGATGCAGGTTTGGATGACGAGGAAGAGCTGGCGTTGCGTTTGCTTGGCAGAGGATAATGCACTGCCATCTGGAAGGGTAACCCTATGAACATACTATTCCCTCTAGATTATTTGCTATCATGGATGGTTGCTTCTTTTCTCGTAATGGCCTTCGTTTGAGTAATTTCTGGAGGTATGATCTCAGAAGCTATTGGAGAGGGTTCTACTGGGTTCTACTTGAAAGAGGTTGCCAGTTGAGTAGGCTCCAATAGCCTCTCAACTCCGCAGTGAACTAGTTAAGTACTTTGAATACAGTCTATTTTTAGGCTGGCAGCTTAGCGCCGGTGATCTAGGACCTGCAAATACTTCGAATTCCACGCAACTTCGACTCACAGGACACAAAGTTACATCCTTTATTCATAATAAGCTACAAAATCCTTATTATCTACCATACAGGCTCGCACGACCAGCGTGCTTTGTAAACAGTAGTCTAGAATGCGATCTCGAAGCCCGCCAGAGAATGACTTTCCAATCCCCAGCATGCATCCGAACTAAAGTGTGCACAAACCTTTGTCATTTGTCAATCAAAGATTTTTATTCGCCTCAATTAGTGGCAACATTCTTTGTGTACTATTTATCTAAACGGATTTAAACAAGGAGTATGAATGCACGCAGATGCACGCTGATATACATATGAGGTAAACTTTTTTTGCTGTCGGCCTTAGTCGTTCCTTGCCCGCGAATTCCTATGTTATACCTTCATTAATCCTCAGGCTATAAATTGATGCTTCTCGGTTCCCAAAACTCAAAAGCCTATCAAAACCTTCCGGTCAATTTTTCCTCTTCGATGGCGTCCTTCATTCCTCACTTCCCCGACCTCCACTCCATAGACGTCGGTCGCCCTCGAATGTGGTTCATTGGACATCTGAGACATTCAACTAACTTCGACTCCTGCTTCTTGTCGAGAGCGCCGCTATAAATGAGCCTGGACGGCGTGCATACTTGGGGGTCTTGAAGCCATTTCCTTCCACGAATATCCCTTTCCTTTCCTCGGGCAGACGCTATGTCGACCTATCCCTTTCGACATTCGACTTATTGGACTGGAGGGGACGCTGTCAACACCTCAGAACTACCGGTGAATATTCTTCCTGTCTGGATTCCCATGGCTTATTGCTAACATGAGCGCATCAGCCCATGGATAGTATGGAGGACATCCTTCAAGATATTTTCATGCGAGATAGGAACACCGTATATGTCGCTAAGCAAGGGAAATTCCACTCGTTTAGGAAGTTTGTGAGATCCTTTAGTGTAAGCGGAATGGTCCTATGTCTCTATTGATCTCATCGATATCGATATTCATCATGAATGCAGAATTGGAGGCGAACTCGCGTTAGCTCCACTAGCAGCTTTCTCTCCATGCCAAAACCCATACGCAAAGGGTTTTAGTCCGACTACATATTTCTTGTGATTGGTGATATTTTGCCAACCCATTTTCGTCAATCTTTATTCTTTATCTTATTTTCTTGCCAAGGCTTGGTGGAGGCTTGGACAATGGTTTTAAAACGGACGTCACTTGACGCCTGGCCTACCGGTATGAGATTATCTTGGACTGCTTTTACTTCAGATAGAATCTTAAACTCGGTGGTTTAGAGAGTTTATTCTATATTAATATGTGTACAGTATTCATTATAGCATGCCTTGAATCGGTACAATACAAGGAAAACACAGGGCTACAGTAAGAAAAGTACGTAAGGAATCAATAAGTGATATATGATATCGAAAAATCCTACGAATAAAGTAGGTCATGAATATGAGGATGAAACATACATGGCATAGATAAAAAAAAATGGTCGACCAATAAATAAAATAGAGATCAACAAGTCCTTGGCCTAGCCAGAGGCGGTAAGGACGGCCAGCTATATCCCGCAGTATTCCATTGTTGCACATTCCAGGAAACGAACGAATGCGTCGGATGATATTTTGGCGTTAATGACGTCGCACCGGTAGTAGGATGGCGGAAGATCCTGCACACCATATCCACAGTACGATCCATAAGGGAGAAATACTGGAGGGTAGGGCAGTGCGCCGCAAACGGCAACGCCATCCAATGGCTGTCAAGAAAGTACGGCGGGACCTCGTCCGTCAGATCGAAGTCCACATGGCGATTATGGCACGCCACTGACGCCGACGAGTGTGCGAAGTCGCTCTCGAACGCGAGCAGCGTGCTCGGCGTTGCATCCCAATACTCCGTGCGGAAGTTCCAGCAGAAGTGGCGCAGAGCTTTGAACCCCGCAAAGCACGCCGCGTATTCCCATGCCGCGTGCGGCCACGTCGCGAGCTTGTTCTGGTGCTGGTTGTGGTTCTGCCTTCGGACGAGCGTCAGCGCGACGAGCTCGGGGAACAGGCGCGCGATCTCTTCAAACGCTTCGAATTCGGCCTCCGCGAGCCCCTCAAGGACCAGCACCTCGAGCGGCGAACGTTGTACTGCTCGGAGCAGTGCGCGCACCAAGGAGTCAGAGATGCCCCAGTCCATGTGTAGCTTGAGGTGTGTAAGAAATGTGCCTGATACCCTACTGATCGCGAAGAAGTTGAAGAGCTGCGCCAAATCGGCTGTGTCGATGTTGTCTAGCGATAGCCGCTCGAGGCTGTCCAACCGGCAAAACATCCAAAACAGGCCATCGGGAGCGGGGTACGGACCAACGCCGAATTGGACGATGGACAAGGTGCGGATGTTGGGGCAGAAGAGGATAGCATACCACTGACTGTGTGTTTCTGCGAAACTCGAGTCCATGAATATACGTAAATTGCTGATGCGCGAGCAGATGAAAGCGGGTTCGACGTGAACGACGGCAAGCTTGCGCCGCACCATACGCGAGACGTTGCAGAGATGGAGTTCGAGCGTGTGGAGGTGGGAGATCTCGCCGATTTTCCGGACGAGATCCAGGTTGATCTCAAGGTTGCAGAGTACAAGGGTCGAGAGATTTGTAGTGGCCTTGAGGACAGAGGAAAATACCTGGGTGACTGATTTGTAGAAGTCGATCCCCAGGGAGAATGGGTTGTTCTCGTGGGGATGTGCCCGCCGGCTTACCAACCATTCGTCTGATAATACAAGTTTCTTGACGCGACGCCCGATATGAGACGAGGTCAAAATAAACTCAGCATTCTTCTCCAGCTCACGTCGTGAGTGATAAGCTAATGCCGGCAGATCAACTGAGGAATATTCGACATTGAAAGAACTGATGTGAGCCGGAACATGGAGTTTCATAAACCAAATCTATAAGAAAAGAAGGTCAATTTGATGAAACGAGATAGAGGCAAAGGAAACCCACACGAAAGATATGTCTCTGTCCAATATCATTCAACCGATGACAAGTGTTCGATAACGCCTTTGCTTGGGCGGTGGACGCGAGATCAATGATATTGTCCAATACCTCAGATGGGAGGTCGGTGAGACGTATGACTTGAAATAGAGGTATAGGATTTTGCTTGAGTTCTCGTAGGACAGTCTCTATATAGGGTGGGTGAATGGAAGTCAACGACTGGGGTAAAATATCACCTACGCGTGCATTTTACAAGTTGGTTGTAGGGAGTCGATTCAGGTAAATGCCATTTGATCAAGAAACGATGCCAGCGTTCATGTCGAGTTTGCACTACACCCAGATTCCAGGGTTGGTGTCAATTTATATCTTCTGAAAAGAATGAGAGAGCTACCCAAAGGATTTAACTCGTGAGCTGTTTGCGTTTCTGTCTCCGTGCCGCCGAGGCTCAACAATCCATGAAGAAATTTGTTCCATTGGCTCTGTAACTCGTAATATCTCTATGAGTATCGATACGTCAGTTGCTTCGAGTTCAATCGTATTACTTCGAAACATGCCTCGGGATGACGACCAGATAAATCGAGATATCCCTGTAAGACGACAATTAGTCGACTGGGCGAGAACCATGCCAGTGATGAATAAATTCTCTAACCTTGTGAAAGCCCTTGATAGAATCCAGCATTCGCAACACAAAATAGATAGTCGGACGACGTGCTACCTGCCGAATGTCAAGTGGTGAAGACTCAGGATTGATATCCACCGTTTCCCTATCTTCTGGACACTCTTGCCATTCGCGGGCTTCCTCTTCCTCATACAGCGATAGAAATACGGTGCTGGAAAACGTGGCATCCCCGCCTGGATAGGAGTAGTGTTGCGATTTCACAAGGCGAGTTTCTTCGTCCAATGCCGTTACAAGTGTATGGCCCGAACTCTCTGTGGATGGCGGCATTTTGTCGTATAGATTGATTCAAGGTATAGTGGGTATAGTGGTTGACCAAGTAGAAGCGTCAAAACGGGGTGGCGGACTTGTTATGGAAGGTTATAAGAGGAAATCGAGAAATTTTATGGAGAAGGTTAAAGCGGGTTCCTAGCCCCCGCCTTCCTGCTGCTACAGGAGGGAACGCCGAAGCCCAAGGGAGCTTAAGCGTTCGATAGGTTGCTGGGCTTCTGATTCAATCCTATCGATATCCAGAAAGGTGTCATCACGTCTTCGTTTGCCTTCAATATGATACGGTGGAACTGAACCATCCATATCAGCTTCTACAAGAACCTTGAGCTCAGGGCTTAGAATGTGCCGCAAAGGCCATGGTAGTGACTCATGAAGAAAGGGTGCAAAATTTGGTTCCTTCCGCTTGCAGTTTGCCAAGTTGAAGGCGGGCCGGCATCGGCATTGGCGGCTAACTTAATTGAGCGCTAGCGCCTAACAGTTAGGGGCGATCTGGGGCAATGTTTAAAGTTGCCTCTCCTGCCTCCACGATGTACGTACTACTGGCAGTGACTAAACAATCGTTATGATGTATGGTGCTCCCGGCGTAGTCACAGCTACTTTTGTGCAGTGGCCAATCTCGGCGGCGGAAATTTTTGAAAAAATTTGCATCATTTTCGTGCTTATAGTCGACTTTCTGACCCCCCGCTTGGGTGAATATTCGCTTTCCGAGGTTATTATGAGGTGCTATGGGCTTTTATTGGGTCAAGAGTACTGGTCGGACCTTGAATCATACGTCCATATATAGAAGGTACCTACCATATATAGTAATGTGGCCAATTTCGGCCATGCTGGAATCTATAACTCCGTCAGTTTTGCTCCAAATAGAAAATCCTTTGGAGGATCGATTCAGATTGAAGAAATAAGCATTTTCTCCAAAGGAATAAGAAAAAGGGGATTTCTTCGGCCCGCTATATCATTTGCACAAAAGTAGCGGTGACTAGGCCGGGAGCACCATAAGTGATCTGCCCGGGACTACAACATTTCTCGGAATTAATCTGTTCGGCGACGTACTATCCTAAATCTGCGAAAGAAAAAAGTCTGCTAATGCATAGCAGATAAATGAACAATTGGTGTAATTTTTCTATCCAGGACCTATGTTCATCTAGTATGAACATTAGCAAATGTGGACAGTTTACATATGTTCTGGGAAACCGAATGATGGTTTCTTCAACTGAGCCCGGGCCGTTCATAGACCACAGAAGTGATGTCACGAGTACCCAACATGATATCGGGTATGTCTGTCATACTAATGAAACTCATCACCCCACTTTCTTTGCGTCGTAATCGTCTTATCCACATACATTCACTAGTTCACTGATTTCCATCAACTTCTAAAGCTATAGATCTGTGTTTTCCCAATGGCAGCGCGCGAAATCGTGATAATTGGCGGTGGCATTATCGGATGCACAACAGCCTACTACCTAAGCCGGCACCCCTCATTCACATCTTCCCAAAACACCAAAATCACACTAATCGAAGCGTCCAAACACGGACCCGCACAGGGCGCGTCAGGCAAAGCAGGCGGCCTGGTCGCGCGGTGGGCGTACCCGAAGGAAATAGTGGATCTCTCGTTCGACGAGCACGTCAAGCTCGCGGAGGAGCACAACGGCAAGGACAGGTGGGGCTGGCGGTATGTCGGGTGCGGCAGTTGGGAAGGAACAGGAGAGCTGATTGACACCGCCGAAGACGACCCCAAAAACGCGGCTCCGGGCGCTAATAAGAGTCTGGAGAAGACACTCGGGCTTCCTGGCGGCCAAAAGCCCCTCCAATCGCACAGGACGAAGAGGAGAACAGGTCTGCCCGAGGACCTCAATTGGGTCAAGGAGGAGCTCACCGATTCTTATACGCCCATGGCAAAACACGGCTCCACTGCCCAAGTCCACCCCTACCTATTCACAACGAGCATGTTTCAAATGGCAAAGGACAACGGCGTCGCCTATATTCACGGCAAGGTCACCTCGATCCTGCAGCGAAACGGCACTGTCACAGGAATAGAATACCTCAACCCCGCAACCAACACGAACGAGAGGATATCCGCAACACAAGTCGTGCTCGCGGCAGGCGCCTGGTCGCCCAGGATCATCCCCTCGCTCCCTGTCTCAGCCACCCGCGCACACAGCATCACCATCCGCCCGCCGCGGGCGTCGCCCTCGCGCCGTACGTGCTCTTCACCGAAATCCGCGACCCGCTCGTGCCGTCCGCAGGGGCCTCCCCGGAGATATACGCGCGCCCGGACAACGAGGTGTACGCGTGCGGCACGGGCGACGACGAGCCGCTCCCGCCGACTGTCGACGAGGTCGTGGTCGACCTCACGGCGTGTGAGCGGATCTATGCAGAGGTCGCGAGCATCTCGCAGCAGCTGCGCGAGGGGAGGGTCGAGAAGCGCCAGGCGTGTTATCTGCCGCTTGTCAGCACTGGCGGTGGGCCGATAGTCGGGGAGGCGAAGCAGATAGCGAAGGGGTTGTACATCGGAACTGGACATACCTGCTGGGTGAGTCGTCTGGTTATCTCCAAGCCCAAGGGCCATCTTTCTGACGTGATTCCTTTGTTCTTCTTGGGGGCGACTGTTTATCTTTGTTCCATAGGGCATCTCAAACGCTCCGGGTACTGCGAAAGCGTTAACAGAACTGATCATGGAGGGCAAGATCAAAAGCGCCAACCTCAAAAAGTTAGACCCGTTGATGGTTTGTTCTAGGTGAGAAGATGGTTAACAAGACCCAGGAAAAAAAAACATAACACCTGCCTCATGGCCGTTTATTCCATCAGTGGTGTTGTGCTGCTTATGTATAGTTCATGGAAACAACGAATGTTATTGAACCATGATTGAACGGTGGTATCGGAAATGAAATATCCCGTAATGATGCAATCGAATGACGATGTGGTTCTGACAGTGACACATGGCGCCCAATGGGTGCGTCGGGCGACAATCGGACATTGATTTTAGCATACTACATATAAGTAACTTGTGGATGAGCTTTATTTTGAGATTTTGGGAATAGAGCAAATCAACTTACGCGGGAGAAGGAGAATCAATGTGATTAGAAGATCGTTAATTGTAGGGTGCCACTCGAGCTTGAATGATTGACTAATAGTGGCGCTTGGACAAGCAAAAACTCGACAATTAGAGTTTGTTAGCTGTTAGAGAATACAAAACTCGGGAAGTTGGAGTAGGCACTCAGGCTAGGGCTCCACTTTGGAACAAAAGATCAGATGCTTAGCCTGCCTTCTGCGGTGGCCGTTCGGTCATCTCACCTGAGCAGGGTTTCCTTGTGCAGCCGGGTTTGTTAGTGGGTACATGCAGCCGCCAGCGCAGCCTGCGTATGTATCTGTGAGGACAATTGCCAGATCAGTTGAGGAGCCTGGTTAAGACCGCACACCACTCACTCATATGTGATCCGCAGCTTTATTGAATTTGAAGGTCAAGGAGCGGTCCTACCATTGTCCTAGAGCACATAATGGGAGTCGATAGCCGTTCTCCTGACTGCCTCGGGTAGGCAGCGTTGTTTAGTTTTTCCAAAGGCCATTGTTCTTTCGAAGAAGCCACCGGAAAAGGATGTGTCCGAGGATGTTCTGGGAAAACAGCTCGACATTTATAGACCATTCACCAAGATGTGTCAACATCAGACCAGAATGCTTTAGGTTTGATGAAAAGACCTAAGGTTTTTGACGGTTCTTCTGGACGCCAAGTTGGAAATGGTAGGTACGACCCAAGAAAGAGTCACAACATCGAGACGGGGTTCGAGTGCGCCAGAATACAATTGCGCAGGACAGCGTGAGTGAGCGGTTTGACGCGATACCAAACTGGCAAATTTTCCAGAGACGAAGAAAGCAGGAGCCACCCGAGAGCTCGGAGCGGGAATGAAGGCACCGTAAGCAACACCAATATTAGCGTCGGCGGTGTGGATATCTGTCAGAGTGTCGATCTGTCATTTCAGCATGGTGTTCACCCCCAAGGTTTTCGCTGGAGATGCCAAAAGGTATTCAAAGGTATTCAGCCGGTAAAAAAAGGGTGCCTCAAGCGCTAGCAAATGAGTTTCATAGTACGCAACCATAGCGACGATTTGAGGCTTGGGGCGCGACCTGGCGGGATACGTACCACGCAGTTTGTTAATATGCACGGCATTGAGAAAAAAATAGGATGAATGAAGGCATTAGCATCTAGAGGCAACTGGTTAATCCATCGACTCGCTTCCGAGCCTTGCAATTGAGTTGATAAATTAGAGGTGTCTGTCATGCGAGAATAGCTTGAGCATGGTGACCGCGCAGACCATGCAGATGGTTCAGCCTTTCAGGACTTTTCTTTCAGCGTCTTGCCGCCGTGTTTTTCCGGTGGTCTCAGAGGAATCTTGTAGAATGGTGGGTGGAGAGAGCACAGTTCTGACTCGGAACCGTGAACGACCACGAGATCGGGTGCCCATTGGCTAGGCTGTTATTGTGTCCAAATTGTGCCTATAAATTTGATTGCCGACTGCTCTTTCGACTAAAACTCTTTCGGTACAGGATTTATCTTGCCTCTCAAGAAGTTGAGGCTACAATCTCTCCATGCACAATCGTTCTGTGAATTCGTGAGATTCACAACGGAATTTACTCACGTAGTGTGGGGAAAATAAATTGTCCCTAGAGGCTAGACGTGCAAAGGTGTGTCGAAATTGGAATACGCATAAGAGTGTGGTGACAATACACCTGGCCTCGTGGCTGATTTATCAACATTTTATTCCCATTTGATGAAATTGCTCGGAACAAATCTTCAAGCAGGAGAAATTTGCACGATTTTTGTTGGAGAAAGTACAACCTCAATTATGAATCTCCTCTGCAACCGTTGCCGTGCTTTTTCGCGAGAGGTGACAATTGTCGAAAGGAACGCGGAGGAAGGCAGTATAGGTGACCCTGAGACGGCCAAACATCTTTAGCCTTTCTTCTCGGACACTTTGACGAAAGCGCCCCGATTATCTTGCCGAGAAGCGGACTTA
>JACGCK010000312.1:0-44130 GCA_014925825.1 Pholiota molesta
AGTATAGGTTTGCATAATGATCTATTTTGGTGATAGGATGGCGATTTTGTGATTACCCAGGTATCATTCCTAGCTTCTCGTCGTCATCGGTCGTCATACTCAGCAATTAACGTTCTAGGGAAAAGTTGTCGGTCTTTTCTGCGGATTAATCGTACTCCATGGCCTTTTGAACTCTTTGGCTACTCGCCATCTAGCACACCTTACGAAGGGATTTGTTTTTGTCAACTTGGGAGCGACATTTGGTCAGACGCAGCCGAACATACCACTCATCCCACTATTAACCATTCCAAATAGTTATCATTGTCGTCCTTTTGGCTACAACTGCGCGTTCAGACATGCATCCGGCAAGCTATGTCTTCGGGTCTGCCGGGATCGTCAATCAAACCGGCCTCGATGGAGTGACGGGCTGGAATACTGGCATCGCCTTCCTCTTCGGTCTTCTTTCCGTCCAATGGACAGTACGTATTTGGAAGATTTGCTCCTCTGACTAAATATTTGCTGACCTTATGATTTCAGATGACGGTAAGCAGAGCAATTATGCCTTTTTCGATCAAGAGATTAGGTGTTTAACGTATGCGTCTGATGGTCTGTAGGACTATGATGCCACAGCGCACATTTCGTGAGTTAATCCAGTGAAGCTTTCTTCGTAGCCAGCTTTTTTGACCCATGCGTGGATAGTGAGGAAGTGCGTCGAGCGGCTTATGCAGGTGCAGTAAATTATCATAATCTTTTCGTTCTGATTCTAACTTGGAGTTGCAGCGCCTTCTGCCATCTTTATTGCGGGTATGCGCCCTTTCTTTGATTACGACTAGGAACCCTCATTGAAAAACCTCCCAGTTATCGGTACTGGTCTCATTGGTTGGCTTCTGAATATTGTCCTTGTGCTTTGCTCAGGACCTCTGTAGGTTTCCATCCTGTCTTCCCATGTGTACCTACTGACACCTGACATTCTTTTTAGTGAGAATCTTCCTGGTTCATCTGGTTCGGCATTCCTAGAAGTATGTTTAACGATCGTGCAATTACTCCAGCTGCTCTAAACTCCATTGCAGATTCTCGTGATGCGTGCCGGGAAGACAGGATCCCTTATTATCTGGGTCGGTTGCATCTTAATAATGCCTTTGTCAACTCTGATTCAATGATTACAGGCTTTTGTCTGCCTTACTGCCTTCTTTGTTGTTCAAACGGCCCTCCATGCTGCATCAAGAACGGTTTACGCATTCAGTCGCGATCATGGTATGTGGTGGTTTCACATACAAGTTAGGACTCATCTCATTTTTCCTCATAATCCGATAGGTCTGCCGGACAAGGGGTACTTCGGAAAGAATTCCAAAACGACGAAAACTCCCCTACGCGCGATCTGTCTTACCACTCTCGTCAGTATCCTGCCTGGTCTCCTCGACCTCGCAAGCCCCATCGCCGCCAACGCCATCTTCTCACTTACCGCCATAGCACTGGACCTGAGCTATATCATCCCTATCTTCTGCCGACGGTGTACGCCAAACATCCTGATGTGATGTTCAAACCGGGTCCTTTCTACATGGGCGATGGGTGGCTGGGGTGGACCTTGAATGTCATCTGTATTACATGGACATTGTTCGTCTGCGTGATCTTCTCGTTCCCACCGTCAAGCCTGTGACGAAGGAGAACATGAACTATGCTTCTGTGGGTGCCCAATTTGGTGTGCATTTTTGCCTAGAGCGCTGACGGAAGTCCCCCTGTGTAGGTTATCACCGTTAGTGTTATCGCCCTCGCTTTGTAAGTCTGGACTCTTGTTGATTGTCACCCGGAGACAGACGTCGCTAACACCGTGTTTTTGTCAGTGCCTGGTACATCCTCGGCGCGAATAAGTTCTATGTCGGTCCTCAATCCAATCTCCACGACGATTCCGTGGAGGCTGTCACGCAAGACGCCCCATCGGACGAGAAAAAGTCCTCGGAATGATGTATTTCAACGGACTAACGGCACATTCTAATTCTATGTTTATCCCTCCACCCTCATCTACGTGTTTATTACTTACGATTCGAGAGAGTCCAGATCATGGCTTCACCTATCTAAAGCTAATTATCGATCGTCGCTGTGGGATAACAAGCAGATTTTATACCACGCGCGCAAATAACATTCGCCACATGTATGTAGCTATTCATCCTGTTTTCCGCGGCTGGAACGGAGTATTCGCATTGCTATCTGTTCTGTTGTATCTAGCCATGGCCATGCACAATATACTGCCTTGGCCCACTCTATGGACGTTTGTGTCTGAATTTCGTTCCGAATCTCTATGGTTTCTATTTCAATCAGGAATACTAGGACCAGATGAGCAACAATAAATCTAACGATGCCAGATAAACTTGTCGCTTGTCGCAGACTCGCATTGAGCTAAATTGGCGATATTTGACTGCTATATGTTGTCAACGACCGTCTAATTGAAGGGCTCTGACATGGGCCAGGGAGTTTTAGAGACGATTCAGAGACATATTGGCGATCAATTACCTATATTTTATAGTGAAATTTCAGCCATTTCCATATGGATCTGGGCTAACTGCGATTTCGGGTGTCGGATGAGTTGGAGTGGAAAGGCTCTCAGAAAATACGTAATGCTTGGATGCGGGCATAAGCGACGCACTGAGCTTGCTCTTGTCTCATACCTCCATCCTCTACCTTCCTATCCCCAGCCCTGCCCCAGCCAGTAGTGCAAATGCCGGGCCACGTTGATCCAAACATCCTTGACGAGTTTATGAGAACATTGTATTGTCTAACGACAATACCCCTTCCGACTCCCGAGTCCGCACGATTCCCCAACCGATGTCGAACGCTCGGGTGGGGCCGACCTCGAGGCATCAAGCTCTGGCATCAAGTTTCCAACATCTTTCGCGCCATCAACACCCCCGAAAAATTCTACTGGACGCCTCCATCAACCTCGCAATTCATCATGCCCGAATGATTGTGCCATTCTCTGGCCTTTCGTTGTGCCACGTAGACCTGCGCGGGTGCAGGTAGACAACAGATTCTGACTTGTTCCATGTGGCGTGTATGCAACATATTCTTTACCGGGTTCTGATTCTGGGCTGGAAACGTAACTGAGGGCGTCCCCCGAGTCTTTTGCGCACGGCCCTCACGCTGCGCTGTACCAATCGTGTAGAGCGCGCAGTGGCGGGAGTTGTGCGCAGGACTCTCAAATGGCAAATATGTCAGCGACCCAGTGCGCATGCCGATGTACTCTTGAATTTGAAACCTTGCTCACTTTCTCTTGGGCCATAGTCGACCTTGTAATCCGATTCTGGGCTCTGGAGACTGCTGCTGTTGAAGGACGGCATATTTTCTCTTGTTTCCATCGGCGATGTACGGCACACTGAAGTTTCCACTCAAACATTCGGGAAGGGAATTCACGGATCGGGATGGGCCTAGTAGGCGACACTGAGCACTCCACTCAAAGTCGGCTTGATTGATCGAAAATCATTCGGACTTCAAGAATCAACGGGAGCCTGACTTCCTTCAGTTTCTTACATCCTGCGATGCTTGAAAGATGAGATGCTTTACGACAGGCCAGTGAGGCCGTTGCCACATTCGCTATGGGCTGTCTACGACTGGATCTAAGTCGAAACAACGCGGTTCTGTTATACATATCTGGCAGATTCTTTCCGAATTTGTGAAACTTGCAGCTGATAGTGAGTTGATTTTGTTTTTTCTAGGATGTATAACCACTCCGTTTCCTACGTAACTCCACGTGAAACGTATTATATCCTATATCACTTTTTCTGCTACCTGCATCAGTACACGACTGGGAACGAATTTACGAAGATTTGCAGCTCCCCCCGGTCACGCCTTGTTATTTGACGAGTCGTCATGGCCATGCTGCCATGAATTCCGAGCACCACAAAGGACGAATCGAATTCGGGGTTCATAACGACTGTATGGCCCTCCCATCTTTTTGTTTGAATTGCATTCGAAGGCATACACAGACGGCCACCGAGCCAACAAATCAAATCTCTTTCATTACGCGCCATATGCGCCTATAACCAGCGGGCGCGAGGTGCATTCTACTTTGTTCCACATCCGTGCTCGTCACAGAGTGTATATCTAAGTAAGTAGGTACGGCCCTCCTCCCTTTTCATTCATTGCCTTGTCAGATCTAGGCAGACCAGGGCAGACCCCTTGTTAAGAATCTCACATCTCCTTCTAGCAGATCGAATTTCATAGCGGCACTTTTATACTCGACCCCGTGAAGCCCTGTGAAGCCCCATCACGAGCTTCGAATATTGAAGACTGATGTGATGAGGAAATGTTTTATTTCCCCGCACTTATGGTTATATTAACATCGCTTCCAGAAAGTTCTCAGACAGCGCGTCGTGCTCCTAAACTGGGCGGATCGTCGCAGATAAGAAAATTCAAATGTCTGGTTTGTTCGTATTCAAGGCCACATACCAGCACATACCTCGCCTTTGAAGTAGAGAAGCGCATGTGAGTCGTAGATTATGTGCTCTGCCAATTCTTTGTTGACGGAATAACGCGACATTCCATATGTTCGCAGCTTCGTTCCTATGCAGGTACCACCATGTCGAGAGTTGGGGCTTTCCACAAAATAGCTTTCAACTGTGAAGAACGTCATGCGGCAAGCCGAAAAGATAGACCACAGATGGAATGTCCCTTATGTTTTTCCTTCTTTGCTCTGAATATCCGAACAGCTGATCTATTGCGCGACTTGCGTGTGCGAACTCTACTTTGACGATACTAGTTTGAAGAAGGAAGTCTTCGCCAATGATATCATCGGTCAGATGTCTAGCTGGAGAAGGTGCGTGCCCTTTCAACTGAACAAATATGTTACATCGGTAAACCCGCTACAAGACGGTGGACTAAAGCCTCCCTCCCGCGATTATGCTGCCATCAGTTCCCGACACAACGGTGCATACAAGGATACTCGGACCGAAGTGGCAAACGGGCTCCAGCGCCATGGACTCGGATTCTTCTGATATATCGGGCACCTGCATTGATGGGTGATGCCGTTAACCATGATTGACGAAAGTCGGCGACACTGCCACTGGGCGCAACATCCCACCAGGGCCGTAATTTGCAGGTCACCAAAACTTTAGAATATTCAGAGCGCGTATCACATTGTGCCACCTTTGAGTACGGAGGCGTGGAGGCAAGTAAGTATGTAAACAAGATTTTTATCGTGAACGGAATGAGACGGAATATTGGGCTGATCTGGGTTCGAAGCAGCAGCTACATGCAGCGTGTTTGATATTTCGGTGGGGTTGCGATTATTTCTGTAAATCCCATTCTCCAGGTACTCCTAATTTTATGCCTACTTCATGTAGTCCAATACTTCCATCATGTTTTTGAAATGACACACTTTAAAGCTTTCCTCTGTAATGAGGTGCAGACATACATATGTCGACGCCAATCCTTGATAAACAAAGCAGGTCAATACATATACGAAGTACGTACTTACGGCAGATTTCTAGTGATGTCATATCTACTGCTTATCATATATTAAAAGAATCCTACGTCTACATATACATAATAGGCAAGTAGTAAATGTTTGAATTCTGCATCATAGATCTTGTGAGCGCAAAAGGCAAGCGTGACAAGGGTCCATACTTTTACAAGTCAACAATATGGCCGTCTTCCAATGTCAGGATCCCAACTACACGTGCCTTATATCACACAACGATGACATTGATAAGGGATGAGAGCTGATGGGAGAGGATGCGTCCGTGCGAGCTGACCGGAGGCATACGAGGGCATATGGCGATGGAGAAAATGGCCAGTCTTATGATTTCCGCAAGGAGCTGCAAAATGAGTCGACTCAACGTGTGTGGTCGCAGTTACGCCAATTGGGCGCTCGGCGAAGAATCAGAAGGTGGCAACTGTCAGGCGATTGTGGATCTTGAGCTCCATCTCGGAATCCTCTTATTTCGTGAATGAAAGATAGAGCAAGCGCACATAGATTGGATTGGGAAATAGGGCTGGCGACAGAATAGTTTGTTTGCGGCGTAAGCGTTTGCGCAGCAAATGTGCAGTAAATCAATGGTCCTTCTTTTTGGTGAAAACAGGAAAGATTGAAAGCTCGTAGTACATATGTTCGATATCCACACATGTAATGCTTCATTCACACACACGCGTAACAAGACTTTCAGCGAAATAAAGCGGGGTGTGGGGACACAGTGGGGTAAATAATTTTGATCTATTCAATTATCACTGACATCGTTCGCCCTTACGAATATTTACTGGATTTAAGACGGCGGAAGACAGGGAAGATACTGCCTAATGTTATCTACTTAATTTCTGTCTGGGATTATCCTTCTTACATTTGCGCAGTGCAAGGGAAAGGGTACGGTACAGTAGGTTTATCTCGGGAGACAAGCCAGGGTAGACATAAATGTCCCAGGACGGATTGGACGATAGTTGTTTAGAACGTGCTGTCTGGCTAATTGCTGCAGATTGCTGCTGAGGTCCCTGCATAGGTCCCTTGATCACGCAAAAAGCCACCTCCGAAGTTAGAGTAAGTATCGGTAATCAAAATTGAATAGACATAGCCGTGGTATTGAGTACGAAAGATTGTGTTCACAAACGGCGTTCCCTTTGAATGTCATTGATAAGACCACCGGACAAAATAGCTTTGGGTCTTGAGCTTACAATTGTATGGGAGTACTATTTAAGAATAGTAAATAGCGTAATTCTCAGAAATTGAAGCTAGTCTTCATACCTGCGATCTTGAACTATGCTTGATATATTTCTCCATTTTCTCCTTGGGAGATGGTCAGTCGGCTTAGGGTCTATAAAAAGATTCAGAGCTGCTTAATTCAGCTTCTTCTCAATATAGACTTGGCCAACTTTACGGAGACAAGAACAAACTCGTTGTTGATGATTTCAGGCGAAGTATCTTCAATCGTTCAATAACTCGTCCAACAACTCCAAATCGGCGTCTCAACAAAACACATTTCCTCCCGTATTCGAGTCCGCGAGAGAAGGATCATAAGGCGAGAGTAAGATCCGAGTGGCACGAGCGATATCCGTTGCACAGCAAGAGCAACAACAATTGAGCGCTGTAGTCGACTTGGGGAACTGTTCTCCATGTCCCGATGAGCGCCTGACCGTATCATCAAAATGCAATGATAATAATAAGGTGAAAGCCACGAATCGGAATTTCTCTGTGGGCAGTGGGCATTCGGTACGGATGGTTTTAAGTTCCGGCGTCAGCGTTCAGCTACGCGGGCGCTTAGCTGCTGGGTCACGGTGTACAATAGGTTTATGGACATCGGATAGTTAATACGTTAGCCGATGTCTACTATGAGCTGGCTGGGCTTAGACCCTCAATGGAAAATCACTATCAGTACGATAATCGTTGGCGCAAGGGTATCAGTAATCCCGTGGATGGTGATCACATATCGGTTGAGAGAGTCGACAATTCGGACAGACGTCAGCGCCGAGCAATGGTGAGAATTTTAGTACAACTAGGAATACAGAATAGGAAGCATCTCTGGCATCTGAATTGACGGTCCTCCTAGAGGTAAGCTACAGGAGTCGATGTTCATCAAACGCTATTGAACAGAAGGTTGGGTCTCGAGCAGCAAGTTGTCCCTATTAATAGATCAGGTCTTGCCAAGGCATTGATAGAAGCGCTCAGGCTGGAAAGAAGATCGCCGCAGCTCGAAGAAAGAGCGGCATAGCCAAGACTGTTGTGAGGGTCAAATAGAGTATTCGGGATGGAGGAAGGCCGTGTACGCCTTCCCACTCAGCACTCGGATTGCTATATGAAAGTTGTGGCGCAAAGACTGATAGGAGAGACTCATTCACCTGGATAGGAGCAGTAGCTTTGTTGTCAAATCTCCAGTGATACTTACATAGAGAAAACTTCAATTAAGCACTGGTCCATGGTACATAGGTCCGCCAACTACAATAACAAACCTCTCACTCCACGGCAGAGACACGGAATCAAGTACACGCAGATCGAATTTTAAATAAGAAGAATCATATCATATGTAGTCAACGAAGGTTATGACGACAACTTGAAGGCCTTCGGATATCGCCTAACTTACCAGATAGCTTGAGTCTAGACTCTACTAAACGAAGATGACGACGAGTAACTAAGCATAGGAAGCAAAGCTTAACGATATGTAAAGGAGGATGGGGTTATGCAAATAGGAAAGCGTTCAGTGCAACTTCGAATTTCGCAGAGCTTCACCAGGTTCACCTGGCTTCCCAAGTCCCCAATCATCAACGCAGCTGAAAATCTGATCTCTCCCGACGGAGAAATCGCTATCGATTGTGATACAGTGATACGCACTTTATGTACATCTGCATTTTCCTTGGACCATGGATGCTTTGTTTGAATAAAGTTATCCTTAAGAGCGCAGATTATATACATACTTACGCCAATTCCTCGTTCCGCTAAGTACGAGGAGGAAACCTTTAGTAGATGGCGGCCGCAACAACGCCACGGTGCCACAAACACACATAGGACCCTACTATGTACCGCACCCTAGACGCTTTAAAATTTGACCGTCAAGAAAGCAAGGCCGCCGGTGGCCCGGGAGCGCGATGGGGCCGGACGACTCGGAAGCTCAAACGCGCCTCAGACTAAGTATGGGCGACATCCGATCCGTTCACGTTAGGAGACGCGCTGGTAACTCGCTCCGACGCCGCAGTGGTCCGTCGGTGGCATGATAATACATTATCGCAGATACTTGCACAGCGCGAAAGCAGCCTTCTTATGGCTTTATTCCGCAACATAGTACCCGTCCACGCTCTTCCGGCGTGCGCGCGTGGAGCCACGCACATACGAGCCACGACCCCCCGAAAAACTGTCGCGCCTGATAGCTGACGCCGTTGGTCTCAGGTCTGGTGCGGCGTGTGCGAGGTGTGCGGCGTGCGCAGCCGGAGGCGTCAGTGCGCACAGGGATGTCGATCCAGCGAAACCGTCGGTCAGAGTCGGAATATCGTGGAATATCGTTGACGTTGGCCAATGGGCATAAGTATCCGAGATATAGTTTGAGCCCGAAATACATTCATACGTACATACGTACTCGAGCATGGAAAGGGATAATGGATATGTTGCGATATGTTGTGAGGCGTGAATCCTGCGTGAATCTATGTATTCTATGTATAGGAAATTTCGCGTGTTCGAGCTCAAGGCGCGCCTTAGTCTGAGAGTAAGTACGGAAATGGGCGTATGCTCATAGGCGCATATCGGGTGCATGGATAGGCGTTTGAGTATTGTAACAATTGCAAGTATATTGTATATCATTTAGCGCTGAGCAAACATGGCATGTGTGTGTACAGTGTTCAGAATTGGTCCAAGCAGCCTCAGGTCAGTTAAAAAACACGCATATGCCTGACACACAGGCTCCATGGGCGCTTGGGCAACAATCGTCGCGTGGAATTCCAGCAAGTATTGGAGCGTAGTATGAAATGGTGGTGTATCGCAGCGTGGCTTACCTGCCTGCGCGGTATGTACGCCTGCCCCACGCACGCCACATACACGCCCCAGGCCCACTCGCACGCATGCCGCGTCTCGGGAACGCAACACAAAGAACATTCTGATCACGTTCGAGCTCCATCCAGGTCAATGTCCATCCCCGCGCAGCTACGCCTCGTGCAGTCCGCCTGTCTGTCAGACTGTCTGTCAGGTAAGCTCTCCTACCCATAATGTACAAATAGCTACATATATCTTTTGTTCCACTATTATAAATTTCTATTCACCCAGCCGGTCATTCACAAGCCCGAGAACGCCCTTGGAGCGCTCTACTTACTTTGATACTTACTTTT
This sequence comes from Pholiota molesta, assembly GCA_014925825.1. Taxonomy (NCBI): domain Eukaryota; kingdom Fungi; phylum Basidiomycota; class Agaricomycetes; order Agaricales; family Strophariaceae; genus Pholiota; species Pholiota molesta. The sequence continues at coordinate 9,766 of JACGCK010000312.1, forward strand.
AATACTTGTGAATGGTGTGCAGCTCGCGGTCCCCACGGTGGTCACGAATTTATGATTCTTCCAGCTGGACGCCTGACATCGGACACGCCGTGTCGCGGAGGATAATTGATATTTGCTATCGCCTCCACCGCGTTTGTCGCGCAGTGGGTGGGTGGGAGCGTAGATACTCCAATTCAAACAGACTTCCGACTCCCGAGAGAACCAAGAACCCGAAGGACACCCTTGGGAAGTGGGCAAGTGAGCAGTAGTGTGGGTTTGGTCTACCCATGAACTGTACCCACGGACTCATACATACCTACATCCTGGTCTAGTAGTCTACCCGTGGCCACAGTCCCACTTGTCCTGACTTCCTATTGTCGTTTCTCGCGGTCGCAGTCCTCAGGTTCTGGTCCCTGGGTCGGCGTACGCCGCTTGCGTTATGCGTAGGCTTGTACTGTCGACCTTCTGTGTTGAACAGAGTGTGTAACAGGATGGAAATACTGTATTTCTATTTATAGCTTTGGCAATGGCCGTTAGCGCTGTATCATTGTCAATGGGTCATTGAGAGTAGATACATGATGTATGTGTTTGGGGGGAGGTAAACCTAGGTAGGTATGTTGGAAGGTCGGTAGGTAGTAGGTACGACCGGTCTCCGGTATCCCAATCTGCGTCGAGTATATTATTCGTTCATCCCTAGGAGATATAAATTCGCCGATCGCAATGCTGTGTGCACTGTCCCATCCTGTAGGAAGTATTGACATACCACGTTACCCGACATTAAAGCATTGGGCAATAGTGGGCCAGTCACTGCGCGATGGATGTTGTGGTGGTAGCGTGGTCGCGACTGTCTAAGGAGCTTTTTGGCATTTTGTTGTCATTGGCAATCGTCGTGGTGTTGCCCCGAGGATAACAAATGTGGAACATTGATGAGATTCGAAGTGAGCAGCCCAATGAACTTAAAATAAAGGTACTGTACGTTGATGAACAGATCCCAACAGCTTCTCGCCAAGCAGGAAGCACGCCACCGTTACAAGGAAGAGGCCCTCAGGCTTCAGCAAGCTTCAAAATAGAGACTTCGAGCTTCGAGCCCATTGCAGCGCGAGATCGCCAAGCTCAACCCGGGGGATGAAGGGGCGGTAGCATGGTTTAGGATCAGGAATAGGATTAAGGAGACGAGAAGGCTGATTCATGCTTGCGCTAGCCACTGGCCAGCCGCTTTGACGTTGTTCCGAGAGCTTGAGATGGGAGTAAGGCTGCTTGTTGCAGCAGGACGCGAGGAAGGAAGGAAGCTAGCTGCTAGGAGGGGCTTGGCTGGAGGTTTAGCATGCGAGACGGTGCCAAGAGGGACGGGGCGGGATTGAGCAAGTCAATAGCCTCGGAGAAGGCGCTGTTACAAATGGGACTTGGCCTGCTATTCGCAGCTGTGTCGGATGGTTTTTTTGAAGCCTGGAAGGACGGATGGCGTTGGGCGTGAAACAACGGCATGCGTGGGCAGAGGTGGGTCTATTTTTGGGCTGCAAGGAGGGGGATAAGGGCCGAGGGGCAAGGAGCGCACGGGCCAGGTGGCGGAGTGTCAAAGGGTGACGGTGTGACTTGTGATGGCGCCGAGTGTGTGGGCTGGATAGATCGGGAGATTGGCGATGGATGCAAACAAGAGACGCAGGCAGACGTATTTAGTGTCCTCCTGCAGTTTTCCATCCACACTCACTCGCCCGTCCGCCATGGCTCTCTGCTAACAATGTCCCCCCGCCCCATCCTCAAGCGCGCACCCGCCATGGGCCCCGCGCACCACGCCCACCACCACCACCAACAGCACCACCCCTTCCCCTTCGACGCCCCCGCCGTCCACTTCCCCCGTCCCCCGCCCTCACCCGCACCTTCACCGCCTACTCCGCCACCGCCTACGACCGCTCCCCCATCGTCGTCACACCCAACTCCTGCGCCCTCCCAGAACGCGGCTGCCCCGGCCGCACCTACCTGCTCGATGAAGCCGCATCCCCATCCCCGGCCCCGCGCTGCATCACCACTGGGCGCGACTACCACCCGCGCGCGCTTGCCTTCGCCTCCGCCAACAACGCCGCATCGTCCTCCTACGCCCCCGTGCCGCCCCTGATCCCCGATCTCTCGTCGGAGTCCGAGGAGAGCGACGGCGTCGCCGCCCAGCCGCTCGCCGCGTCGTACCACACATACCCCATGGGCAGCCCCAGCAAAACGTACGCCGCCGGCTTCCACCACAGCCCGGGCAGCAACGCCCTCTACGCGCTCGGCGACGACGAGGAGGACTACGCCGGCCCCGCGCGCGCGTACCGCCTCCGCGGCGCCGCGTACCCCGCCCCCACCGCCCCGCCCCCCCTCGGCCACTTCGCGTCTGCGGCGGAGGACGAGGCGCGCTCCGGGCAGCAGCACCCCCGGCGCCGCAGAGAGCGGCGCCACGAGAGCTCGCGCGATCCCGACCTAATACCGGGTGGCGAGGCCCTGAGCCTCGCGGGTCTCTCGATTTCCCCTACTACTTCGCATCGCCGTGTCTCTGCGTCGCCGCCGAGCCCCCGGAAGAAGGGCGTGCGCCAGCAGTACCCTGTGGTCGTGCTGCCGCCGCCTGTGCCCCAGCTGGGCGGCGGCGGTGGCGGCGGCGGGTTCGGCATGGACGACGGGTGCCTCGGAGGGTTCTAGGCGGCTGGCAGGCTGCCTTGCGTGGTGGATCCTTGCGGCTTGCGGATCTGGGCTGGACGACACTGCTACGACTTGATCATCCCTCCCTGCCGCCTTCGCCGCCCGAGTGCGCTGTGTATCCATACCCCTTCTGCGATATATCCACCAACGAACCATCCCCCGGCCTCTGTCATTTTTTTTTCTGTTACCCACTTTCCAACCATGTTCTACCCATCCATCCATCTTCCCGTTGTTTTTCCCCCGCCCTGCATCTCATCCCCGCTTTTGTTCGACTTTCATTGCATTGCTTTTTTTTGATGGCTCCGTCTCCGTTTCCGCACCACATACGAAATGATATAACAAATACAGATTACGACGAATTATAACACAACAAACAGACAGACTCTTATGAATGACCCGCCCCCCAGACTGATCGTGCAGACACAGATGCTGTGGACTCTTTTGATCGTTGGACCGTGTTAGTGTATACCTATCCCTCCCCAGCTATTTTATTTATTTGCCAATCGCAAGTTCTGTAACTCTCACTCAGCCTGTGGATTCTGATATGGACGCGAAACTTTGAAAGCGAAAGCGGTAATACAGGCTGTACACAGTACGACTTGGACTGTGCGCAGGGGCTGATCGTGATCATGATAAGGGAGCCTGCAAGCGAGCGCGGATATCGATAAGGCAGACGCATGCGTCCCATGACCGTGCGTGGTGCACCGTCCACGCCATATCATACCGCTTTCCGTGTTCGTTTTGCTCCCGGACTCAGCCTCACTACTCAGCCTTCGAATGCAAGAGAACGCCCTGTGTGGGAACCCCAGATTGCACCCTGCATCTGGCAAGGGTAGATGGATGGATGGAAGGTCGTGATCAGGCAAATTGACGCTCCCACACCAGCGGGTATCTGCGGGCGGGCGCGCCTGCCTCTCGGGGATCCCAGAGGCGGAGTAACGCTGTTACATTGTACAATATGTACGGAGGGGGCTAACGGCGAAAACAGCGCAGCCTGTGCGCTGGCTGGCCCGCGGTTGCGGTTGCGATGGTTGCGTTAGCCTCCCTTTTTTTTTGGGTGCTGTTTTTGGCAAATTGGCAAATTGGGGTCGGGCTGATCCAGTGATTGTGGCTGATTCCCACTTTTTTTACATACGCAGAGGCGCGATCGACGGGGATATAAATAGATTATGGCGTGGTTCTACGCGCCGTTGCGGACCCAAGGCCCAAGGGGTTTCGACAACGCTACTCTTCCCTCCTTAGCCAGCTTGACAAACGACCGACCGACCGACCGATCGACCGACCGGCCTGCCAGCGCCCTGCCCACTTACACACAAAGCCAGCAGGCTGCTGCTAATTCGGCTTTCAATACGCGGGACAGCCTTTGTTCCCTCCCCATCCACACTCGACCGTCTCAGCAGCCAGTCAGTCAGTCCCACAGCAGCTCACAGCCTTTTTGGTGGCGTACCGTCAGGGCATCGAACGCAGACCTCTGTATCATGGGGTTGTGGCTTGTGTCGAGAATTAATCAACATCTGCGCTGTTTTCGCCATGGGCGGGGGTGGGGATGTGGGGTCTGTGTGCCGTATCAGAACTCAATAACAGGCTACTGTCAACAGGGCTTCTGTTGGGCGTGTCAAGGGTGGGATTTTGGGAGGGTGGAGAGAGACCCCTACGAGGCTTCCTGTGCTGAAAATTTGGTACCAGGTCCAGGCAACAGAACCCTGTGTCGCTGATCTTCGCCGACTTTTTGCGTTGGCTTGGGCAGTGGATATTGAATGCTTGGGCAACGTCGGAGAGCCGCATCCTCGAACACGCGCGGTCGAGGTGCGCATATACGCAGCTGCCCAGAGCACAGCGGGTGTGTCGTACATACTTAAGTATGTGCGCATGTATGCAGTCTATTCTCGGTATGTTCAGTTGCTCCAGTCAATGGATAAGTTTTCATTCATTGACGTTTAATATGCAGATATCCACTTCCCATGGTCTGAGCGAGGCGCAGTAGGCTGGGCGTTCCCAGAATCATACCTGCGCCTCATAATTCAGACGCGCCTCGTGCTTTAGGTGGGCTATTTGCATGCATATACTCTACGCAGCTGCCCAAGAGGGGTGCATCGTACATATGTGCGCATGTATGTGTGCAGTCTATTCTCGGTATGTTCACGCTCCAGTCGTTGGTTTTCATTCATTGACGTTTAATATGCAGATATCTACTTCCCATGGTCTGTGCGAGGCGCAGTAGGCTGGGCGTTCCCAGAATCATACCTGCGCCTCATTCAGACGCGCCTCGTGCTTGAGGGAGGCTATTTGCATCCACGGCGAGTGCCTTCTACGCTCTAATCATCTCGAAGGCTGTGGGACTCGGGCATATGCGCTGGGTGCGAATTGCCAAGTGGGTTCATCACTGCTTGTCGACGTCAACGTGAGTTATGTCGCATCTTTCTGTTTCTGTTCGCGTTGCGTGTTGCTTAAAATAAGTTGAAGTTCTCGTACAGCTTGAATCTCGAATCGCTGCGTGATGTCTGCCGTGACCTGTCTTATGTTCTTTTTAGCTTTGATTTCAGATTTGTAGATTTGGGGCGCAGAAATGGCCATTGGCCCCTGGCTGGGGCGAGGTAAGTGGCACTAAGCTTTGTGACGACAGTCGAGTTGTCTGTCGCCTGAGTGCTATAGAGTCTTATATAGTTAGGACGCCGCAAGCAAGCTGTGGGATGATGATGCTGGTAGTCCCGGAGCGCAGTACTTATTATGCGGTCTCGTTCGCTGACGGACGGACGACGAGTAAAGGACCAACCCTAACGAACGGGACTACACACGCAATACGGAGGCCTTCTCCTCCAGAACCCACTCTCCCGCGATTCGTGAAAGGAAGCTGTGTCCCAAACCTGGTCCGAGTCTATACGCCGATCAATCTGACCATCCCATCTATCTGTGTCATTTATGTATGTTGGGGAAGATAGGAATGCGGTCTATCTGGTCTATCTATAGCGCTGCGCACCCACGCGCGCGCGCTGCTGGCTAACGGCGTTTGTCGCTCACTTTCCACGATACCGTGCCCGCGTCATATGCACGGAGGTCCAACGAAGGTCCAACGAAAGGTCCCCGTGCTCTATATCAGCCCCGGACTCCCAGGCCCCCTCCAGCTCCTTGGGCGTATGTGCTTCTGACATGGCTTATTTCGGACTTGGGAGGTTCTAGCGACGCGGTTGGCCCTTCGTTTGTTTTCTGGGAATGGTGCTGTCGCTTGCTTTGGGGTGCTTTCTGGCCGTTTGCTCTGTCTTGCTTCTGGCTGGGATGCAATGATGAATATCCTTCGAGGCTGCATGCGCTTCTTTCTCTGTTCCTGGCCGTATTTACTCTGCGACCCAGGGAACGCGCCCTGCGCTCGGGACGCTGTGGGTATATGAGGATGTGGCTGTCCTGGGAAGCGCAGAGCTTGATTTGTGCGTATCACCGTTCATGTTTCGTCTATCAGCTATCGCTATCGGTTTAATTTGGACGGTGATATCCTATGGAAGTCATGAGATCGAGGTGGTGGTTTAGACTCGACGTTTTGAGTCCGCGTCTTATCTTGCACTTCATTTCCGGCGTATATGAGAAAGAACGGTATGTATGTTATTTCTGATGTAGTGTGTGTATGCTTATGTGTGTGGAAGGTTATTCTGGTGTAGATTAGCTTCGGTGGATGATCATCGACCACCGCGCGCCGTTTTTCACTGGGTTCGAATATGCAATACAACTCTGGATCATGATCAGCGTCCAGACCCAGGAGGCGCTAGGTCCTGTACGGCTCCGAAATCTTGTAGTGGAGGCTACAACAAATATGTAACTTCAATTACACAGCGCAGAAGGACGCCAAACTCTAGTGTTACCCGTCGGACCCACGAAAGCCAGAGTCGCTATCGTGCTCGACTTAACATCGATTTGACAATGACAGCATTTGTATAAATATAAAGGTAAAGGCCTGGAGCGTACGATCAGCGTATAACGAGAATATTCGCACTACTCCGCAACTTGTGATTTGGTAGGGAAGAACTTCGGGTGGCGAATGCACCGCTTTGTATTTGAGCGCACTTCAAATCCTAGGTTCGCAGTGGCGAGTGTCAATCAGCTGTGAACATCGTCTTCCAGCATTCTTATGTATAGCGAACACACAAGGTGTCTCGGACTCTGGATAGTCATTCTATTGTCACGCTACGAAATGGCGTTAACCAACGGGATGGACCGTCGGATAATCTCTTCATGGCTTCTCTCCGCCTTCATAGCAGATTATATCAAAGCACGATCTATGTCTCCACCGGAAACCTAGACAAGTGGACCCCAGAATCTACAGTGCACCTGATTTACGCGATCAACGCCTACACAAGTGGTCACCCATTCCGCAGACCGAATGCGAGGAGATCAGCTGAGGGAATTGCAACATATCGCACACAGGCGCGTTTTGGAATTTGAGGCCCACATCGGTGTCATGGAATGTCAGCGGTCAGACGACATCGGAAAATCCATCTTTCATGCCACAGGGGTGGACTTTAGGTGGGTACGCCACCGTGAGCAATAAACGACCGATAGATGCTGTGTGTGCTAAGGATCGTGCGCAGGACTGCGTGATGTTTTCCTGATCTTCTATCCATGTTTAGCTCGAGGTTCTATGTCATGCATGTAGGCTCGGATAATTTATTTGAATACAAGGTGTTATGCGGGTAGCCGACCTTCTGTTTCCTCGAAGTCAGCTTGAGGCCTGCCGCGTGCTGTGTAATTTGAATGAAAGGAGGTATCGAAAGAGATATATGATGAAGATTTGAGACTTATTCCGAGCACCAAATGAAGTTCGACACCTCGGCCTCAACGTTCAACGTTCAACGTTCAACACTAGTCACTCATATGCAAAATTTAAATAAAAAAAATCAAGTCAATGCATTCCAAGAATTTGTCGGATTCGGATGCTCAGCCCGAAAACAGGACTGTCGGGCTGCAGGAGCTACTTCGAATACTTGAAACGTTAGTTTCTTTTCCAAGGTGAGCGACCACATGTCAGGTAAGGAATGTGCTGGAAGGCCTTCGGCTAAGACAGTTTTTTACATTCCAATTCTCTAAGCGGGAAATCAACGAGTTGAGATGATTGAATTGTAGATAAGAATTCAGAAAAGTTGTGCCTAAGATCAGTTCTGTGATTCAGAAAAGGACTCCAGAGTCCGAAGACTAGGCCAGCTGATGCATACTGAGGGTTGAGCATGGTGCGTTGTAACACGAACGCGTTGATAATATTTACGTTAAAGGAACGAACGTTTAATCTTCTATGCTTTCGGGCTTTCGGACGGTAATATTTTATTGTCATCCGTTGGCACATCGAGTGAGTATGAGCTTATTGATTTTATTGGTATGGAGGATACAGCACCAAGCCAGGATGTAAAACCACTCCGGTAGATCATTGATACATATCATAGATGACCTCAGATCGCTGTCGTGTCTTCGAGTTTGGTGTATACTATTTATGACTCTCCTGAACGTCCATAGTCGCGTGCCTGTGCCTGCTCGCATTATACGTTTTACTTTACCATACTTCGATCGATCCAATCGATCGTTATATTCCAAGTAATAAATATCCCCTAGACTTTTAGCGCGCATGTAATTTAGTGATTTAAGCGCTGTAGGTACAACCCTGGCTTCAAGTATCATTGTTCAACACAGTCATAGCTATCATTTGAGTGAGTGATAGAAATCTAATCTTACATTCTGTCAGTGCTTCACGCAACGTGACCAAGAGATAATTTGGGCAGGCCCTGAGGATGTCATAGACTCATGATCATAGTTATCGAACCATGTTACAAATAACCAAACCTAATAAGTACTGTCAATGAGCCCAGGCCTCAGGCTTTCTTCTATCTTCTCCTCACGTCTGTCAGACCCTCTTCATCATACATTTTCTTCAAATGTCTTCTCCGTCATCCACGACCTTCCCAGCGGAAGTGATTGATTTGGTCGTCGGACAAATCTCCCAATTTCAAGATGAACAAGCACGCCATAAAACACTGGCATCAACCGCTCTTGTCTCCTGGTATTTTCGCCACAGAGCCCATGCACGTCTTTTTGCAAATGTGCATATCAGAGACACCAGTAATCAACTCTCACGAATTCGTGGCCTACGGCATCTAATAGACGCAGACCCTCAATCTGAAGCATCAGGAATTGCCTCATATGTCAGATCATTTGCGGTGTATTTGGTGGGCCCTACAGGCAGAATAGGGGCCTCTTTGGCTGAAGGTTCATTAGCTGCCATTTTACGAAGAATATTCAAGACCCAAGATGTTGGTCCTCGGTCACTATCTCTGTCGTTCCTTCCTCGAGGAAACCTGCGCAACGTCTTTGATTGGACGTCCTTGAATCCTGATTTTATTTCGGCATTTAATGACCTCTGCCGCAACCCAACTCTCACTACGCTGCATCTTGCACACTTTGTCAATTTGCCTAGAACTCTGCTTCATCATTCCTATATCAAGAACGTAAGGTTTTCCAAAGTTGAATTAGCCAACACCAATGACGATGATGACATCCCCGAAACAATTCGTGCCGAATTTATGGACGACGAGCCAGATATGAGTGCTTTGGAAGAAGGCCAAGCGGTGCCTCTGGAATCAATCGACACTGACCATTCCCTTCCACTTCTTGATTTAATCGACATGACTCCTCAGCAGATCCTACACCCTAAGCTGGCTTTCTCGCAGCTCAAAGGTCTGACCGCGCACATCGGAAATGTGGAAGACTTTCATAAAACACGGTGGATACTTGTCAATGCAGCATCAACGCTGAACACGTTGAAGATAATCCTGTTCAGTGAGCATGTCCACCGTAGGCTCGTATTCCGATTTCGAAAACGCTAATTTCCATTTATTTTTGAAGCGAACGACGAGCTTCCCGAACCTTACTGGAGAATAGGATTCTCGCAGCTCTCCACGCTCAAAACAATTTCCGTCATCCAGAATTCCACCTCGTACAAAGTCCCGGGACGGACGACGATTCCCCAAATTTGCATGTTCATGAACCACCTCACACTCCATCCGAATCTCGAAGAAGTAAAAATATCGGTGTTTCTATATAGCCAACCCACGGCAAGAACACCTTTGGATATATTTGAAGGTCATGACTTCTCTCCCCTCGAGGAACTGTTCTCCCATGGCCGCTTTTTCACGCTCAAATATTTGACCATCCAGTTCGTGTTCAATCTGGATTTGAATCGCGAAGAGCCCTTGGATATTCGAGCGTTTCAGGCGGAGAGCGCTGATTATGTTCGAGGCTTGTTCACCGAGACTGTTCCGCACTCTGCATCTGGCCGCTTACAGTTTAATATCGATATAGTCCCTCATATCCGACGAAAATAGCTATGTGCATCCAGAGACTTCTAACCCGTCTCTGTTTATTTATCGCGACCGAAATGTATTGACATTCTGGTAAGCAATCCGACAGCACTGATGGTAAAATTCTGTAACTTATGATGCTTTACAGAAGATTGACCTCTGCCAAATATTCGTTAGTTTAGCGCCCGCGGTAGAATGCCCTTGATAAAATTTAATGGCTACGCTGTCAGTCGTCAGTCAAACAGTACAGCCATGTAGCTATATTTCAATATCTGTCTGTATCAAATTCACCAGATCTTCAAAGCTTATAGCATTGAGTGGATGAAACAAAGGTTGGGGGGCCATCGGAGAGATGTTCCGCCTATTTCTTTTTTGAATTCTCAAGATTCTTCAACCCGACTGCATTTAAATCGAGCGACATTTAAAAACCTACTTGTGACCTTTCTTGATATATCGCCTCCTCGACGGTGCGTCCCCTCCCATACTGTTAGTGCGATGGGCAAAACGGCTATCAGTTCGAGTGCTCCAACTACCATCTATGTAGGAATAGAACATAGTGAAGTGTATCGGACCGTAAGAGCGTGAATGAATTGACTGCTTCGAAAACAACTTCCCCGACTTGATCCTTTTGTGCGAGTGTGAACAGTGACAAGATTAAACGAATTCCAGGCTCCGTGGCATCCTGATCAACGTGATAGAGAAAGTGGCTCTAAAGCAATCTAAAATCTACTCACTGTCGGGTAGAGTTGGCAGAAAACCCTTGGAAAGGCAGCCGTCGCTTGTCAAACGCCGACGAAAAAGGCGACAGTGTTCCGTCCCGCCCGTGAACGGAATGGCATTGTGCATAAGAGAGAGGCCCGACGGCTGAAGACGGCTCAGAAGGAGCGGTGATTATCTCCACACGTGATATTGTCGAAGGATAATACGCTACTCGGCGCAAACTCGGCGTCGTGATATCGTCAATCCTTCTCTCTCCTCAACCACATCCCACTAGTAAGAATGGTCAAAGCTGTTGTTCTCGGAGCTGCCGGTATGTCCATTGTTCGCGATCTCTATCCAGATCTTCATATGATATGATATAGGTGGTATCGGCCAACCTTTGGCGCTTCTCTTGAAGGCCAACCCCCTTGTCACTGAGGTATGATGCCACATTTTGCGAATGGTTGATTTCTGACGAGTATTTTCAGCTCGGTCTCTTTGATATCGTTAACACTCCCGGTGTTGCTGCCGATCTTTCTCATATTTCTACACCTGCCAAAGTCGAGGGTTTCCTTCCCCCTAACGATGGCTTGAAGAAGGCTTTGGCTGGCGCTGATATCGTCGTGATTCCCGCTGGTGTCCCCAGAAAGCCTGGAGTATGTGAATCTTGTTGATTAACGAGTATGTCGTACTGATAATCGTTATAAGATGACTCGGTAAGTTTAGCGCGTTCAAGGTACTTGATCAGGAGCTGACATTTGTGGGGATGGATGCGTTTAGTGATGATCTCTTCAAGGTTGGTCTTATCTTATCTGTTTACCCTGTGCTTATATACATCTTCATCAGATCAATGCCGGCATCGTCAAAGATCTTGCCACCGGAATCGCGACCACTGCTCCCAAAGCCTTCGTACTGGTCATCTCCAACCCTGTTAACTCGACCGTCCCCATCGTTGCTGAGGTCTTCAAGAAATTCGGTGTTTTCGATCCCAAGCGGTATGTCCTCGAGTTCTAGCATTTTCCATGATTTCAATATTCATAAGATTTTCATAGCCTTTTTGGTGTTACCACACTTGATGTTGTCCGTGCCTCGACTTTCGTCGCAGAAATCATTGGCGATCTTTCTCTGTCCAAGGATGTTGTTGTCCCAGTTGTCGGTGGTCACAGCGGTGTCACCGTGAGTCTGACAACGACATATGCAGTGCATAACTTTGATTGACTTAATTTTGGTAGATTGTTCCCCTCCTTTCTCAATCTTCACACCCTCTTCCTTCGAGCCTCTCTAAGGAATCCCACGATGCTCTGATTAATCGCATTCAATTCGGTGGTGATGAAGTCGTCAAGGCCAAGGATGGTGCCGGTTCTGCCACTCTCTCGATGGCATATGCTGGTGCTGAATTCGCCGCCAAAATCCTTCGCGCCGTGAACGGCGAGAAGGGCATCGTTGCACCCACCTATGTCAGCGTTGCGGCTGATACTGCTGGCAGTGCTGCTCTCACCAAGGAGCTCGGTGAGGAACTTGCATTCTTCTCTTCCAACGTCGAGCTTGGTGTATGTTTTCAGTTCACTTTTCCGGATGCATTCTGTTTTCTGACGCGTCCTGCTCATGGTAGACCGAGGGTGTTGCCAAGATCCACCCCCTTGGCAACATCACTGAAGCTGAGAAGGCACTTATCAAGGCTGCTCTTCCTGAGTTGGTCAAGAACATCCAAACTGTACGTCCAGTCTATGTATAGATCATTTGTGCAGCTTAATCTAATCAATGTTTTCATTGATTTCAGGGTGTCAACTTCATGGCAGAGGTGTACAAGACTGAAGAACCTAGACTCTAGATTCTGAATCATCGTGTTAAGGGATACCCAAGGAAACCTGATAGGAAGACCAGAAGATTATTGAATTCGATCGATGTATGTAAGAAGACGCAATAGATTTGTTATCTGCCAGGTATCAAGCTGCCTCCAAACATTGTCCGTGTACTGCGCGCTATGCCAAAAACCAAATTTTATTTGGAAAGATAGGCATGCCCTCCGATATTGGCGCTGATGTCGTTCGAATCAATTACCACTGCACTGTCAATGTAACCGTTAACGTCATGCACACCTTTGTGCGCGACAGGTATGCGACAGCGCGGCACCGTCAGGGACTGTAGTGATTTGGTAACCGGAGCAGTGACTTTGATAATCGGACCCTTGCACCTTTCTTGCACCTGCCTTGTTGGCGTCAGAACGTCGAAAGCCGAAGCCGGCCACCTCACTCCTCCTCATTCCCGAAGCGTTTGAATTACTCACTCACCAGAATGAAATCGTTTACGAAACAACTACGCATTAACACGGTCTCGATTTCTGACTTGTTTGTTTTGACAGGCAACATAAAACATACCGACACGCGATTCAGGTGGAATGGCTGTGATTTTAGAACATACTGGATCCTGCTGTGAGCTGTACATGTTCATACATGTTCATACACGTTTCTATCTCGATTGACAGCCTTCGATCACAACAGCGGTGCCTTTGTGTATGATTAGATTCGTCCAGCTTTGCTGCTTGTCATGCTTTGTCGCTAGGCGCTGTGATGACACCAGCGACTGAGTATTGTTTACCCATTTCGGATACGTATACGGTTTGGAGAGTAATCGTTTCAAAATGGGGGCGAAAACTGGTTTCATCAGGTGTGTACTTGTCGTTTTCTTGTCTCCATCCTAAGGCCAGGATCGAGATACCCTTTTCAAGCATTGTCCTGATATTCATGTTCGATATCATCGGGGCTGAATCACCGTTTTCATGAATACGTTCGCTGACTCGCACAGGTCAACATCTCAAAGGACAATGTCGGCCACTTGGAAAATATCTCCAGAGAATATTCACATCAACTCGGACGAGTCTGGAATCTTGGTATCAGGTAGCATTAGAAAGGTGCAGAAAGGTCGAGTGGTGCAAAAGGTTAGTAGTAATTTACCAATTCAAATTCTTATCTGTCTAAGACGGTTGCTGTGAAGCGACTACACGAGGATGTCGGTCGATTATTATTGGCAAGTCCTAGAAAGATGAAGGTATTATATCATGCATGTCATCCTCCTTACGATGACTTACGTATCTCGTTCCATCAGGCCTTCGAAGAAAAGGTGGCGAAGTGGTAAGCGATATCTCAACCTACTTTCGACTTTCGAGATAGGGACGGATTTTCTGACTGCTTATCTGTCCAGGGTACAATTATCCCATCCTAATATCGCGCAGCTTGTAAGGGCTTGTCTCAAGACCGCATCTGTACGTCTATTCTTCGTCTTCCGTGCCATTCCCGTATATTGAGAATCCTCTCCTAGCCTTTACTCGTATTGGAATATTACTCAAACGGCAGTGTGGGCGCTTATGTATTCAAGAATGTTGAGCCATAAGCCTGCGACACGCCCTACCTTCCAGCAAATCGAAGCCTCTCTCAAACCATTGGTCGACCATTGGTCGAGCCATGTGTGTACACTGATTCCTGCCAAAAAAGCCGCCCCATTTTGAAGGTTGGCCAAGACGAACGTCGACCCATTCGGCTGAGTCCATCAACAAGCCAGATGCTTATGCTTCGCGAAATACCAACTCCACCACGATCTCACGCGGGTTCAGAAGGTCCAACAACGTCGTTGCTTCCGGCTACCCCAGGTTCCGCAATCCGAAAAGTTCGGCGTTCTAGTGGTTCAATTTATTTCTCAATCAAACCATAATCCATTCTCTAATCGATGTACAACAATAGAGTGGGTTTCATTACCGCCACCGACGCCGAACCGATATCCTGTCTCTTCCAACAATATTGATGCTTTCAATAGGTGAATGATACAAGTTTATTTGTCTTTTCAATGGTGCTGACAAAAACACAGCACACTTTCGGTCCTTAAGATTACGCGATCCCTAAATGATCTCATTCAAAGCATGGTTCTTTGCTACAAGAACTGGGTAGGTTCGGAACAGTGCAGTTGTTGTGGTTTTTTCTCATTTCATTTCTTATTTCAGTTGAAACCGGTGGACAGAATCCCATCGCTAAAAGAAGCTAATATCCTGGTTCGCTACCGAATTTTGCTTCTTATAACAGATATATATGCCTTCTTGATATCGTCTGCTATGAAAGCTAGCTGTAATATTTGATGGTAGGTACAGGTTCCATGACGGAATACGCCCATCGCCATCATCCAGAAATTCCTCACCACTATGTGCAAAACTTCCTCGACATCAGGCTAGACACCAGTGCATTTCGCGCAGTATTAGAAGGGTCGGTTAGGCAAACATGGTCGGCCTATCTCTATAATTCTAATAGGGATCTCAGTCAATTGGCCGGAAGGCTAGCATCGATCGTGAACGAAGTATGTTCGATGGCTCCGATGGCAACTCGTTGAGCTTGGTGGCCTATATCTCATTTCAGATGTAGGACATGTAGGACATACACCGTATACCCCACGCATTGAGTTATGACGCCTATACCCCACTAGGTACAGATGTATTATTCAATTCTATCCGGGCTGAATAGAGGAACCTTGTACATACCAGCTTCGCATTGGTTTCGCGCGTGGCCAACGTAGTATATCACGGTCGTATATAGGCGCACAGTGAGCGCTTACTCGTGCAATGTATGACAATATAAGATTCTCGCGAGCTACGTTATGAAGCTCAGTGGAAAGATAAATAAACTCCTCGCGCTAGATTGGCTATTGCCTCAGACCGGCTCTTTATCTAGGCGCCCATTTAGGCGCCCACGCTTTTGACCAATATGTCAGGACACATTTAATGTTTCGCTTTCTCTCACCGTTCACGGAGTCCCTACAAGTCATAAATGCATAACGTCTAGAGGAAGGGTATCAGGCATCGATTAGCCTTGAAAAAGAATTGTTGCATGGCCAAATGAGCTTATATTATCCCACAACCTTCTATTGAGCAATGAGTTCTGGAGGTCAGCTTCATCGATTCGTATTCGCACACCATCTATTCGTATTCATTCGTGTTTACAGCCCATGTACTACCAGAGGGAAGAGAGAGTTTACTCATGGTAATTTTAAACTGAGGCATTTTATAGGCTGCGGCACCGCAGAGCGCAGTACACCTTGGCGGGACCTTTCAGAAGAAAAACTTATTTTTAGGCAACGCAGCATGCGCCCACAACATCATAGAAGGTGAAATGCGTATGTTCGCCATGTTTGGTTGATTCGCATCGACAGCGGGTGAAGAGGGGATCGCATGTCGACTGAATCCTCGACATGCCGTCGGCGGCTGTTATGACATTCGCTAGGTAGAGCGCTGCGCCTCGCTGCGCCCTGCGCTTTTTGTTCGTTGTTGAGCTTTGGAATATATTGAAATAACGGTATCGCTTCTGAATTCTATGATACTGCGGCTGATTTTTAACGGGCTAAGCTGTTAATAATATAAGCCATTTGATAGTATGTGATTGAGCAACTTGACCTACGCGTTCAAGTGCGTGTTGACCTCGTCGCTAGTCCGGGTAGCTCAAGACAGCACTCGAGCTGGTTCGTGCCAAACAAAATGAGGGCGTTCGGTCTGACCATATCAATTTTGCCATGCTTGGGCCACAATTATTTTAAGGTGGTTAGACCAAAATAAGAGCGCTCTCCGCGAAGGAAGGTCCAAGCAATAATCATGTTAAAAGCTTATAAGCTCTTAAAGGGAGCAGTGGCATTTAATATCAGCCAAACACATTACCTTTGAGTTCAAGATCCTCAGTTGTCGGAAATAAATGCTTACTTTTGGACATGAACATCTTCTGGGAAGCCTACACCACAAGGCGAAGGTTCTACATGTCAGCAGGCGATCTCAAGTGGCTTAAACCCAGATAAGAGCGTCCATTCAAGTTTGGCCGAATTCGTTCTTTACGATGTTTTGCAGCGTGTCTGGGGCTGGTAGGAACTCGCGCCAGAATACCCAACGATCCATGAACCACTGAAGAGTTGAGGAGGGTTTATTGTTATTTCATGCCGGTTGCCTGCCGGCCGACTAGAAGCACAGCTTCTTGAGCCGTCATTACGAAGGTCACATTATGCAACGGGCCTTATTCGCCCAGAGGGATTGAAAGCTCGCATTCATAGTACCGGTTCTAGACATCAACGTCGAAGACAATAACGGTGGTGGCCTCATTCTCCTTCTCGTTAGGGAATAACTGAATGAACGCGTCCACGGACTACGCGATGTATCGTAAGCAAATTAGGACAAACGGTCCCGAGTGCGGGCGCCTGATAAGCGCGCGGTACGGCACGACTAGCCGAGAAGCGTCACCGATCCGCATGTTGGTGGAATATGCACTGATGCAAGTGGCTTGCGGATGCGCATGTCTCGAGTCTCGGGGGTTGTGGTGATAAATTCCGGTGAGAGGAGTAAAAGTCGTGGTCAAATTTCCTTGATCATCGGAAGGTCGAATATTATTGAGTACAGACGCAGTTGTGGATGCTGGAACGGTGTGAGATTCACAGAAAAACAATACAACGCGCGGTGTCGAGCTAGACGACATGCTGCGGTGCGGTGAAGAGTCGCCTGCGCTGCGGAGGAGGGGACGGGGCGTGTGCGAGAGCGCCGGGGTGATGGTCGAATGACGATGCCGCGGAGCCAAGCTGGCCAAGCTGATCGCTTTTAGAACAAATCGCCTGACATCTTCGGATCGTTTCTCTCACTCATTTCCACTCTCCTTGTCTCTTCTCCCATGCAGAGCTCACCATGCTCTCCTCCTTTGCCTCCTTTCTGCCCTCGGCTCTCCATCTGAATGCCCCGCAAGAGCTGCCTCGACCGGCGATAAACCCGGACACGGAAGACGAGGATGAACCTGAAGTCAACCCGCCACCGCAGAATGCAGAGTCGGGACAGCAGGCAGGAAAAGGGAAGGACAAGGACAAAACCGCAAACGAGGTGCGTTTTACCTTCACGTTGTTGTTCCGTTGGCAAGTAGGCAGAGTGGAGTGGTGGAGCCTCTTATACGCTCTTCGGACGCGCGCTTGCTTTGCACCTGGTCGGACGACATGAAATATTCGGACTGGCACTTGCCAGTCATGATCACCAGAGTATTCTGGGGAATATAAAGGCGCCCATGGGACTCAAGACACCCTGTTTACTCGCTCCGCGACAAATGAACAACACATGCGTGCTTGGAAGGCGCCATTTGGACCATGACCATATTTGGACCATGCTCATAGTTTCTCGAGGTGCGTTGGCTTTCTTGCGCTTAGTCTTCACGGGTCTCAAGCGCATCGTAACGTGCAGAATACCACCATACCCCCAGATAATTGTTGCACCTCCTACGCAATCGCTGCAGATCGTCTAGATTTCCCCGTCGCCTGTATATTCTTCGCAGCCACCTTCAGGAAACCTTTTGTGATAGGGCTCAGTCCAAAACGCTTCCATTCGCGCTGTCATCTGATTCACACCTGCTACCGTTCTATCTCATCACTACACCGAGTCAGCAACTGACGATGATGCCGGCGCCCGACGCGTTCTTTCAATTCTACCGAAAAAAGACCCGTTAATTGGTTCACCTCCACAATTCTAGGCCTTGCCTCTTTCGCTCAATACCACAAAAATGCAGAACATGCCACTGGGTATCGGCTGTTATCTGATCAACTGGGAACGCGAATACACCATCTCTCATTCCGAATACCAGGTCCCCGGCCCCCCACTCGCTGACATGCGTGTGACATCAGCAACCACTCTGCCTACTGACTGTCCATTATTGTTTCTCATCTTTGACTATTCTTATTCCTCGACATGACGCTGATTTATCTTCCAGACGTTTATTTTTGTCCGCCCACCACCATCCAAATCCAACCACCCACTTAATCTCCAAGTCCAGCTCGTACCACCTAACGCAAAACCCCCGTCAGGCGTTACCTCAAGTGATGGAATGTCCACCACCCCAACCTCTGCAACATCTGTAACGTCCAGCCGGAGCAGCTCTGATGGAGCGTCGCTAGCGCGAACAAGTTCAGGGCGATCCGAAGCCTCAACATCCAACCTGTACTCCGCATCGACCGCGTCCTTTACCTCCGTCGCCTCCAGCACCGCCTCCTCGAGCACCCGGCGCAATATCATACCACTATACAACCTGCAAGCGCACAACGTCATGACCAACGTTATCGTAGATGCAGGCACCGACGCAAAGATCGCAAAATTCCAAAGACGCGGCATCGAGCTGATCGACCTAGCTTTTCTCGAGCCGGTCGAGGTCTGGGGCGAGAAGGATAAGGAAAAAGACGCTCGAAGAGAGAGTATGCGGCTGAGCGTGGACGAGATGGGCGCCGTGATCGCGAACGTAAGTTCGCGGGTAGTATCCGGTCTGCAAGGCCGGGCGGTTCCTTCTTGCTGCCGGGCGGGGGTAGCAGGCCTGCCACTCCATCTGCTGCTTCATCTTCAGCGTCATTACACTCCAACTCCCATTCGAATCTGAGGACGTCAACAAAACCCGAATTGGTGTCTGTCAAAGCCCCTGCGCCGCTGTTCGGTGGGCAGTCCGAGAGCGCCGCGACCAGTAACTCCGTAACCCCCACACAGAATATAGTTCCCAATCCACCTAAGCGCAATATCTTCAATAAATTGTTCAAAAAGAGTTCTGCCGGGCCCACATCACCAACTAATCCGCCTGGCGCAGACACACCCGGAGGAGGCATGAACTCCTTTGGTGCGTTTTCACTGCACCCAGCGCCTGTAGCGAACAAGATTTGGGATAAACGCGGCGGACGACACGCACCTCCCCCACTACCTCTTCTTCAGCCGCCGACTTCGCCAACGTCACCGTCGTCGCAGCAGACGACGCCGACGGCGGCTCAGACGCCCCGCGCTTCTGCCCGTGAAGATCCCGTGTCGCCGACGCCCACCGTCGCACCGCCGAAGGAGAAGTCGCATGTGCGCAACACGAGCCTGACAGCAGCGATTACGACGCCATTCAAGACCACGCTGCGGAATAACAAGAACCGACTATCTGCAGTCATGAATACCAGTCTTGGGGGCGGCGGCGCTGCGGCGAGCGATGGGGAGAGTACCTCCGGCACGGCGAAGGACGAACGGGGACCCTTCAAGAGGGACGCGTCGCCGAATCCGAGTATGGCGAGGAGCAGTCGAAGTCAGCTGAGCCTGCGGGGATCTGCTGTCCTTGGTGGTGCCGAGGCAAACTCGAGCATCGGACATGGTAGCGACAACGGCAACGGAAGCCAGCCAGGATACCCACTCATGCTTACGCAGTCGCAAGCGCGCGAGGAACTCACCAGTCTCAAGCAGCAGCAACTCCAACTCCGTCCGCCGATTCTGGGCATCCAGCCCACCTTCGTGTCGACGTCGACAGCCGCGACGGCGAATGGGATGGCTTCCAACCCTGGCCTTACCTCACCCTTGGTCTCCGTGCTCAGTCCGCGCGTGGAGAACCCAGAAACCGTGCTTCATGGACAACGGGCGCTCATGTACGTCTGGCTCGTGCGGCGATGGCTGAAACGCCGCCCGAGCACAGGCGGAAGCGGATTCGGCGACTCGGGGCTCTTCGGGCGCGCGAAGCAGCTGCAGCCCCCCTACATGTCGAACGGCCACACGCAGGAGACTTCAAGCGGTGGGCCGCCGCCGCTGCTGTACGGCGGTGTGGAGGTGAGGTTCGAGTGGAAGCGCGCGCGAGGGAAGGAAGGGAAAGGCGCGAAGGGCACGAAGAAGAGCCGCCGGGGCCGCGGGCGAAGCGCGGCGGATGACGGGGCGGAGAGCGACGGCGGCAGCGTGCGGAATAGAGATCGTGCGCCGCGCGAGCGCGAGGATCGGCCGATGGACGCGCGGGACCATGTGAAGATAGAGGAGCGGCGCGCGAAGCGGATGAGCACGGGGAGTTTCAGCACGACGACCGCGTCGGAGGAGGGCGATGCGTCGCTGGGCGGGCGGCGGCTGCACCGCGAGATGACGGTGGACGAAGGCGACGAGAGCGAGCCCGAGGACTCGGAGACGCCGTGGGTGTGCACGCTCAAGATCCGGAGGAGCGCTGCTGCAGGTGGGTGCCTCCTGATTGGCTTTTATGTTGTTGATTTCAGTTCCGACGGCTTATCGTGTTCTGCCTTTTTTTTAGCCGCACAGAACGCAAGCGCAAGCAATGGGCTGCAGGTGCTGAGAATTAAGGTCGGCACGCTCTCACCGACGCCACACCACCCCAAGGTCGTCGCGATGCTGAAGGTGCCCTTCCCACTGCCGGATGTCGAGGTCGAGCGGTTGGGGGTGGTCAGACGGAAGGCGTTCTCTATGGTTCCCAGCGGGTCACGGGGCGACCCCACGCCGCAAGTTATTTTATCCGAGCATCAAGACCCAGACGAGCCGTACACTGGCATCACGCTTACGGCGGAGGAGATCAAGGATATGGTGTGTAGCACTGGGCTGTGGCTCGTCGTGCGAGAGGGCTTTGGGGGTGTTGGGAGGGTCAGTCGAAAGGGAGACGGGTGGCGGCTGAGGGCTTAGGGTGCTTTTTCTTACGGGCGCATTATCTATTGGAATTTCTTTTTTCTTCTTTCCTCCTTTTGTTCGTGTGGCATATACATAATTCCCGGCTCTTCTTCTCCCTACTTTGACGTGGCTTTGACGTTCTTTGGTTTTATTCCATTGTGGCCTGTCACTCTATCTTGCTCGCTAGTCATGATTCGGTGTCCTTTGCTTTTTTCGGGTTCCGTTGTCCTGACATATGTTCGTCTTGGTCGTTTTACCACTCCTCCCCTCCACTCTCCAAGATCTCTCTGGCATCATCACTAAATAATCACAATATCTGAACAACTTTACTGCAGCAACGACCGTGTGCCATTTCGTATAGATTCTCTGTAAATATCTTCGACAAGAAGCCCAAACAAAGATTACCCCCAACCTGAAGAACTGATTTGAATAAATAAGCAGATAAATCTTCCTTCTTCGGCCCAAATTATGAAAAGGTGTACATTGAACCTATAAAAAGGCGCTGAGAAGGCGCCACGATAGGCGCAGATTCTATTCAAAGGTGTCTACTCTGATTAGGGGCTTATGCCTTTGAAGGCCAAAATAATAATACACAATTGCCTTCCAAGTTCTGTGGCGAACTCGACGAGTTTTAGTGTCGAATGAAGCTCAACGAACGACATGGGTCATGTGATACTTCAAGCTTCAAGCTTCAATGTTCTAAAATTATCGTCTGCTAAATTAAGCGCCCACAAGTTGTAAGCTTACAGTCCATAAGATTCTTCGGGCCTGCATAATAATGTTGTTGTAGAGTTAGTTTGAGCAAGGCTACTGTAGCTTTTATTAGGAGACACGCTAGTGAAATAGCTCAGCAGAAAGCTGAAGTTGGTAGTACAATTATTTTTGAAAGTGCTTTCAAATTCCGTCGAGCAGAGAATCATATTCCTTCAGGACCAAGAATATTTTCAACACTGGTGACTTACGGAGTATCCAAACTATAAGTTAAGACAGACCATTTTCCTTTTGTTGAACCAATTTTACCTCTTCAAGTGTACCTGACTCAAAGTTGGGCTTGTACTCGATGGATCCAATGTCTGCGTATTTTACCATCTTATCAGGCAAGAGTCAGGGATTATTTGAATGTTTACATAGATAGGTTTGCTACGTTGGTCTGCCCCAAAATCTGAGACTCTCGATATTTCTATAATCGAGAGGTTATACCCTTAGACATCAGACTCCTATAGCTAACAGCCTTGTAGGCTTTGGACATTTGCGCAAGGAATATTTATAGGCTTGATGGCTCTTTCAAGCCCCTAACCGAATTTGAGGTACCTTCGGATATTCTAACATTTGCTAACTAATTCAGTCTCCTTCAAATTGCTATGTCCGACGCGATTCAGGTGTCATGTAGGGTGCCGAGGTCAATCAATAAGTAAACGGTATTTAGTGGACTTCGTGGTGCGATAGGGTGCGATTGGCCGAAGGCTGTTGGAGATGATTGGTAATTACTCTAGGACATCTTGTACCGTGGCCGCACTTCGACATCCTACGACAGCTTTCCCGACGTACAAGGCAGAAATGTAATATTTGAATAGACAAGAAGTACGACTATTGGTTCTCAAAAGCTTTACGAATAGAATACCGATAGAGTTTTGATAGATCCCTAACTATTTTTCTGCCATGCTGTTTGCCATGTACTTACACCTATAAAAATAAGACGGAGGTAGAGAGGTGTTCGCCGGGATTGACGGCGACAGAAGAGTTACCGGGCTCATATCACGTGTTGCGCCTACGTTACTTTGCGCTCTCAGCCTCGCAGAAGTCATAAGCAAATCCACTTTCCTCCATCTTCTCTTGTCTATCTGTGTTGGTCTTCCCCTCTGTATATCCCTTACCATCATGGCGACTTCCAAGCTCCCAATTCTCGCCCTGCCTCACCCTTTGGTTCTACTCCCAGCCTCTCGGTTCACAATGCCGGTCTCCAAAGAAATAGGGGAGACGTTGTTGTCGCTCATCGAAGAGTCCGATACACTCCCTATTGTGGCTGCGATTCCAATCACTACGTCAACTACATCTCCCAACGTCGATCCTACGCTGGCGGAGTGGGGCACTGCTTCTCGGGTGCTGCGACTCGTCAAACCACCTGCTCGAAACCCACGCCAGCCTTACCTAGTCTCCTTGCATGGTCTCACGCGGGTCCGGCTCATCCATCTATCGAAGAGGAAGCTTTCAGGCGATGATCTGGCGGCTATGCCTATACATGATGTCGAGTACCCACCCACAGAGAAAGTGCCGTCTCCAGAGGTCGTCGAGAAGTTCAAGCAGAGTGCGCTGCGACTGCTCGACCGCCTGGCGAAGGACTCTGTACAACAAACGCGGAAGGACGGGTATAACAAGATAGCGAGCATGCTGGACGACATTACGGACTCACGGACTCCTTGGATGGCGGATGTTCTCATCGGGAGTGTTAACGGAGAATATAACGATAAACTTGGTAAGTGTATCTTCATTTCATTCTACAAATCGCCTTCTCTTCCCCGTTTCTTCTTGCGTCTTCCTTCCACATGAGCATGTGCGTGGCGGATTGCGACATGCTTTGTTTAACTTTTGGCCCCGTGGGCGCTGCTTTCTTTACATACATAGTGCCCCTCGTGGGCTATCATTTTATTATTGTTTGAATCCTTCCAGAAATCCTCGCATAACTTCCGAGCACGGCTTGTAGTTCTTGCCATCTGGGACAGAGCTGGCCCTGCGCTTGTGATTCCAAAACACTCTTCATCATTCGCCTACTTCTATTAATAGAACTAACAAGGTCTTTCCCAGCTATCCTAGGCACTCCGGATGCAGAAGCCCGTTTACAACTCGCGACTGAGATATTCATCAAGCAAGCATCTATTTCAGAAGTTTCAAAGAAGATCGCCAGTGCTGTCGATGAAAGTCTTTCGAAGCAGCAGAAGGAATTCTTCCTCCGGCAACAACTGGCTGCTATCCAACGGGAACTACATGTATTGCAGCGGTCCAATGGTGGTCCTCTTAATAGTCCCCAAAACTCCCCTACCTCTAACGAGGCAGGAAGTGGAAGTTCGAGTGAACTGGATGACGATGAACAGCATGAAGCGGACGACATGGCGGAACTGAAGAAGAAGATCGAGGCGATGGAACCTGGGTCCGAAGAGCGGAAAATGGGCGTACGAGAATGGAGAAGGCTAAAGCGGATACCTGCTGGAAGTGTGGAAAACGGTGTTATCCGATCCTATGTGAGTTCAGCATTCGTACGTCTACCGATAATATCTAACGCTATTATTTAAGCTCGAATGGCTCACCAGTGTTCCCTGGCCTAACTCGGCTCCCATTCCAAATACTGACGCAATAACTACACTTCCTCGATTGAAGGACAGGTCATTCCTCGCCGCAGCTCGTAGCCAGCTTGATGCCGATCACTTTGGGTTGGAGAAGATCAAGAAGAGGCTTATCGAATATCTTGCGGTGGTTAGACTCAAGGAACTTAATGCTGAAAGGGAGGCGTTAGAGGAGTCGAAGAAAGCTGATGCCGCTGCCAATGCTGATACCGCTGTCAAGACGAAGGCCGAGTCGCAGGCAGAAGGGAAGACGGAGAAGAGCACTGCTCTTGTGCCGCGTGACAAAGACCGGGTGCAGAAGTCAACACAAATCGCTCCAGCTCGCCCGCTTCCTCGTACGACCAAGAAGAGTATCAAGGGACCTATTCTATTGTGAGTATGGCTTCTTTTTCGTGATACACCAATTTTTGACGGTTGGTCCCTCCTCCAGGTTTGTCGGCCCCCCAGGAACTGGAAAGACATCCCTCGGCCAATCTGTGGCGAAGGCGCTCGATCGACCATTCCAACGCATTTCCCTCGGTGGCGTTCGTGATGAGGCGGAGATTAGAGGCCATAGACGGACATACGTTGCTAGTGGGCCAGGACTTATCGTTCAAGCTCTGAGAAAGGCCGGCCGGAATGATCCTGTTATACTCTTGTGAGTGTTTTTGTGTTCTCTAGATTCACATGGACGCTGACATGGAGCTTCTGACCAGAGATGAGATTGATAAGATTGGTCAGAGCAATTTTCATGGAGATCCCGGAGCTGCGTTATTGGAGGTGCTAGATCCAGAGCAGAATCATACTTTCAACGTGAGTTTTTCCTTTTTTTTCTTTTCTTATTCGATCGACTATATGCCAACTTGTGTCAATAAATGTAGGACCACTATATCAACGTCCCAATCGACCTCAGTCAAGTGCTATTTATTTGCACGGCCAATTCCCTTGAGACCATTTCTGCACCTCTCTTGGATCGCTGTGAAATTATTCAGCTAAGCGGTACGTTTTATATTTATCTGATCTCATTCTATTTTTACTGAAGCGTTCGTGTTCATTCAAGGTTATACCTACGACGAGAAGATGCACATTGCACGGCGGTTCCTCCTTCCCAAGCAGCTCAAGGCTAACGGGCTCGAGGCGTCCCATATCACCATTACGGAACCCGCCCTACTTCACATTGCCACGCGTTATACACGGGAAGCTGGCGTGCGCAGTCTTGAGCGTGCAATCGGAGGCGTAGTGCGGTTTAAAGCCGTAGAATGGGCTGAGTACCTCGATGCAACTGCACAGGAAGGAAGTACCACTAGTGCGACTACATCTGCTGCCGGGATAGGAAAAAATGACTCCCTAGTTCCCTCGGCGAAAGGCTACAATCGGGTGGTGGAGGAGAATCAGCTCGAGAAAATTCTCGGAATTGCACGTTGGGATGGAGAGGAAAGGGAAAGAGAAGAAAGGCGGGGTGTGGTTTACGGCCTCGTGGTCATGGGCCAAGGCGAGGGAGGGATTTTGCCCGTGGAGACGATCGCACTACCTGGAATTGGGAAGCTCAAGTTGACTGGAAGTCTAGGCGACGTGCGTCTTTCTCCTAGCTTCTCGTTTGTCTGAATGTTTCAACTGATTTTGGACCTAGGTTATTAAGGAGAGTGGTGAATTGGCTCTGAGCTGGGTGAAGACCTATGCCTATGATTTGCACATCACGAATTCGCGCTCGGAAGACCCGCTGAAGGTACCTGAGCCAATCGATATTCACCTCCATCTTCCCGCTGGTGCACAGAAAAAGGATGGACCTAGTGCCGGTATTGCTATGGTGTGTCTCTTCCCTATCTTTTTTGAGCGTTGATTGATTCTGCTTGAATAACAGACTTGCGCTCTCGTATCTCTTCTGACGGGAGCTTGCGTGCCTACTAACATTGCTATGACTGGAGAGGTCGGTCATAGCTCTGTACATGATTCTAACCCTGCTAATCGTACTGTTCCTTTTAGATCACCCTAAGAGGCCGCGTAACTCCTGTCGGTGGTATTAAAGAGAAAGTCCTCGGCGCACATCGCGCACAAATTACCAAAGTTATCCTGCCTTGGGCAAATCGCAAGGATGTCGAACACGATGTCGCTCTGGAGATTCGGAACGAGATGGAGTTTGTCTTTGTCCGCACTGTCCGCGAAGCCCTTGAAGCTGCGTTCGGCAAAGGAGTCCTTGGATGGAGACGAAATACCATGCTCATCGAGAGCCGCCTGTGAATGGGACTATTGTTTCTCTATTTTTCTGAAGCTGGGTTGAATGTGAAGGGACCAAACTGGACACTAATCAGCATACCTTCTCTTATAACGCATGGGATCCCAAACAAGCTCTTAAATTCGTTCAAGCAGCACTTTTACATTGTATGATTTCTATTTAATTTTGTATTCTGTTATCGTTGTTGTATCATAATCCTTGGTTGTAAATTTGTTTTCACGTTTCCATCAAATTCGATACCTTGTCAACAGTTCCCAAAGCTGTGGTTCAGAGCTTTATCACTACTCAAGCTTTCAAAGTATGAATTTGAAGTTTAACCAAAGTTTAACTAATAAAGTCTAAAGTTAAAGTTGCCAGCGCAGAAGAGTCACATGACACCATGTTATTGACGTGTCGCATTCGTGGCGCCGGCAAATAGCGTCGAGGGTACGTCGCTATAGAGTCCTCGTACTACATACTTTGACATCTTTCCTCCATCTCGATGCTTGTATAGACCTATAATATCATGCGGCTAACGACATTATGCAGTCTTCTCTCTCTTTCTGCTCTCGCCTGGCTTCCTCAGTTCACCCAAGCGTCGGTGCTGGCGATCGACTATGGCAATGACTTTATCAAGGCGTCCTTGATGAAACCCGGCGTGCCATTCGACGTGCTATTAAACAAGGACTCGAAACGCAAGATCAGCTCTGTTGTCGCCTGGAAGAAGGGAGATCGACTATTTGGACAGGATGCTTTCAACCTGGTATGTCTAGCAATACGAGAAATACGCTAATAATCTGCTTACACCGAGGTTCTAGGCTTCTAGATTTCCTCAAGATACATTCCCATCCCTTAAACTCGTCCAAGGAGCGCCTTATGATGCCCCAGTAACGTCATATTATACACAAATTTCCACTGCAGAAATAGCAGAGTCTGCACGCAAAACCGTCTTGCTCAAGCAATCCGACGGCACAGAATGGGCGGTGGAAGAGCTGGTTGCAATGGAATTCGCCTACATCAAACACCTCGCCGAGCTCGTCGCCAACGAAAAGGTCACGGATGTCATCGTTACTGTCCCAGCGTATTACTCTCAATTCGAGCGGGACGCCATCGCAGACGCTATCGAAATTTCCGGCCTCCGGACGCTCGCCTTGATCCACGATGGAACCGCGGTCGCCGTAAACTACGCTATGACCCGGACGTTCCCTACGCCTGAGTACCACATCATCTATGATGCAGGTGCCTCGGGTATCCGGGCGACCATTGCTTCGTTCACTACCGCCTCTGATCCCAAAACGGGCGTTGCAGGAACGCACATAGCTGTTGCTGGAGTTGGGTACGACCGCACCACCGGTGGTGTTGAACTGGACAGACGTCTGCGCGAACTTCTCATCGACGCGTTCAACAGCAAAACCAAGAGGGATATTCGGGAGGACAAGCGCGGAATGGCGAAGCTCTGGAAAGAGGCCCAACGAGTCAAAGCTATCTTGAGCGCCAACACCGAAGCTACCGCTCAGGTTGAGAGCTTGGCTTGGGATATCGACTTCAAGCACAAGATTACCCGTGCCCAATTTGAAGAGGTTTGCAAGGATTTGAAGGGACGTTTCGCGACGCCTGTTGAGGATGCACTGAAGAACGCAGGACTAACCATGGATAATATCACCTCCGTCATCCTTACCGGAGGTAGCACTCGGACTCCGATGATCCAGGCAGCGCTCAAGGCGGCTGTTGGCGACGACAAGATTGCCCTCAACGTGAACGCGGATGAAGCGGCGGTCCTTGGTGCGGCCCTTCACGGCGCAAGCCTGTCCAGGCAGTTCAAGACGAAGCTTATTAAAGTTAGCGATATTTCCGTTCATGACATCCAGGCATCCTACTTTGCCACATCTTCGTCGACCACTTCTCGCCCAAGGAGCATCACTACCCTGATATTCCCTGCTGGATCCAAAGTGGGCACTAAGAAGGTTCTGACCTTCAAGAGGAAAGAAGACTTTACTATTTTCTTGGATTATAAGAATTCTGTCGCACCGTAAGTTTTTCGCATAAATTTGTCTGATGGATTACTGAACATCGATTAATAGCGGGTTCCCCACTCGTATGTTGGAAGTCGAGCTTGGAAATGTCACCGAGGCCATCGCCAACCTGACCGAAAGAGGCGCCGTCGACCCAGTGGTCAAGGCCACCCTGACGCTGTCAGAGTCTGGCTTTATCTCTGTTACTGACGCCGTTGCCTACGGCGAGATCAAGGACGAAAGCCTCACAGGTAATGTCCCAATATATTGGACCACGACCTGTATCTGATGATGATTTCTCAGGTAAATTGAAAGGATTATTTGGCGCGGGAAGCTCATCGGGCGAGGAACCAACTGTCCAATCAGCAGAGAACGTCCCCCCTCGCGATACCGAATCTGCGTCCGCTTCATCGTCGTCTGCTGCTTCTTCTGCATCTGCATCACCATCAGCTGCGCCCGAGAAGAAAGCGCCAGTAGAGAATACTATCTCTTTGACCATTGAGACCAAGTTCACGACGATCCCGCCCATGTCTGTAGACGAGAAAAAGAAAGCAAGGGGCAGGTCAGCAGCAGTCGTTTGTTTAAATTCTCATAAACGATATGCTAATTTACTTTTTGTGTTCTCTTTAGGCTTCGCGCCATCGACGCTGAAGAGTCGGCCAAGAACCGCCGCGAAGAGGCTCGCAACACTTCGAGAGCTACCTATATAGATTACGCGACCTTCTAAACGAGGATAATAAGGATACGCCATTCAAGAAATGCTCTCAGCAGAACGAGAGGAAGGAAATAGCGGAGAAGCTAGACGAAAGCTTCACATGGTTGTCTGATAGAGGCGACTTGGCGGAGACGTCGCAATTTTTGGATAAGCGTATCGCATTAGAGTGAGTGTGAATGACTTCTACGCAATTGAAACTAGATTGTTGATGCCATTTTACTTCAGGACTTTGGAGAAACCCATTATTCACCGATACCAAGAGATAGAAGCCTTCCCACAGGCGCTGAACAACTCGCAGATGTGGAACTGGAGCACGCGTCTCTTCCTCCACGAAGCGCGCCAGAACCTCACCGCCGAGATCGCTGCGGACCTGCCCTCGAAATGGACTAAAGACGAACTCGACGGGCTCGAGCGGACCCTGAAGGAACACGAGGCCTGGCTCAGCGAGTGGGTAGAGAAACAAAAAGACGTTAAGCCCAACGAGGACCCGGTGATCGAGACAACGGAGATGAAGGCGCGCGCAAAAGTTTTGGAGACGCATCTGCAGAAGCTGTGGAAGCGCAAGGTGCCTAAGGCGCTGAAAAAACCTAAGACTACGTCGACGACCACGACGGACGCAGCGAAGGAGACCAATGCCGATACTAATGGCACGGAAGGCGAGGGCGCAGAAGAGCCTGAGATCGAGGGTGCAACTGATGGTCAACAGTTCCATTGACCGCGGAGGATGGCCAGTCAGGACATGATGAGCTATGATTCTGGAGTACGACGTCTACAGCCAATCTATTGTTAAGCAATGCATTAAATTATACTCCACCTTATTTCAGAGTGATTGTCCTTGGAAGTGAGCAATGCTTTGGACAACGTCCAAGTGTGATATTATCATGCAGTGTTCAGTGATATATGAATTGAGGAAATGAGCAGTGTCAATTGGTGTCCGATACAAAATTCCATGTATACAAGGTAAGGTAATCTGTAATGAGTGATTAGCAAGAAAAAAACAAAACAAAAAGGCAGAAAAATGATAGAATCAACGAAACGGGCATGAAATGGTATCCAATGTAGAAAATAAAACAAAAAGATCAACGCGAATGGATGAATGAATGCATCAATAAAAAAGCAAAGGGGGGCCAAAACAAGGCCACGCAAAATAGGTAGCTGAGACTCGAAATCAAAGCGGTGGTAACGCTGGCACTGGCGGGACTTCTTCACGCGATAGCTTGTTTTGTTGTCGTTTCAATTTTCGTTCCTCGGCCTCTTTTGCGTGTTTCTCCTGCTCTGCTTGCATTGCCGCTATGATCTGCAGCTGTTGCGCAATAAATTCCTGCGTTCTTGGCCTATGCATAGCAAAAAGAATCATCAGTTTTCCGCTTGCTTGTCTGACGAAGGTGAACGCCAACTCACCGCATACGTAGTATCCGCATGATAATTTGTTCACTGGCGGAATCAGTCTCTTGCTTCTTCTCCTTCTTTCTCTCCTTGATAGTACCAAGGTTCCGTTGCGTGTATACGCTCTTTGCTCGTTTCTTGATAGAGGGCGCGGCTCGAAGGCTCTGTTGCATCATGCGCACACACTCCTCCATGAGAGCGTCGCTGGAGAAAAGTGAGAAAAGGCGGGATGTGAAAGCGGAGCAAAACTCACGTATGCCAGTCATAGTATAGCCTGATAGACAAGACATCTCGATGCTTTTGGCTGTTTAACACCTCCTGGGATACGGGGCCTTCTCCATTCGCATAGAAGTAATCTCGCAGGAACTGCAAGTAAAATGTGAATTTTGACCAGAATGAATGACGGACGTTTGACATACTTTTAGCCACCTAAATACAATATCCACCTCTTTGTCGGTCAATGGTTTCATCTCGCTCGCGACATCGCTCAAAGGAGGGATAAGCAGTCCTTCAATAATCACCAGGATCTCCTTCCATACTCTAGTCATGACCATATCCTTCGCAGTGTCGCTCAAATAAGTGTTCAAAGTCTGAAGATTTGCGTCGAAATAATCAAACAATGGCAGGATTGCTTGCTCGATCTCGACATCAGTGAGCTCTTCAGGACGGATGCGCGGCTTTTCACCCGATGGTAGGGGGATCTGAGGTTCTGCAGATGCCGCTCCAAGGGCGGATCGGTAGAGAGCCGTGACATTTCCCAATGCTTTGTTGTAATCCAGGCCTTGGTCCCGCGACTTGATGAGGGTTTTGATCACATTCCGCGACAAACATTGTTGGATGAATGGAGACATCTTAAATAAGAGAAATTAGACATTAGCGCCGAAGGAGAGTCAATGTGTCGACGCACTTTATCGATGAAAATTCGCAGCATATCCGCCTCGGCCCTCTTCAAACTCCTGAAAGCTCGGCCGAAATAGAATTGGATGTCGTCCTTTTCGCCCTCCATGCTCACTCGCACCAAAATTCTCCCTTGGGTATCAAGATCCATCCATAGTTCGTGTGACAGGAAATCATTGAATCGTCGAGGATCAAGACAAAGATATGCGCGCCCCACGATGTCGTGTTTGCCGACGAGAGCGCGGTCCCTCACAGAAACCATCAGCCAAAGTGGCTTATCTACGGATAAATCAAACGTTTCATCCCCTAAAAGCAAGGAGTGTTAGTCCACATTCACAAAAATCAAGACCAAAGGAACGTACATCTAGGGGTTAAGGTTTCATAAATAGTGCGAGTCTTTGCCAGTCGCGTGCCCGCTTCGTCGCTCAGTGTCACGAATGTATCCAATTTAGAGGTTGGTGAGCTATCTAACGGAACGAGTCCCTCCGCGATGACAATCTTCACTGAAAACAAAAAGGTGTCTCGCTCGTTTTTGTCAGGCACAGGCGGTGCTGAATTTCGGATAATTTCAGCGATCTTGTCCGCTTCCATCTGGTTGTACATATTATCGAGAAGTTTGCGTGCCGCTTCGACATTGTTGAGTTTGACGCATGATTCGGGCCGGAAGTTGAATGGCTCGACACGCTTTTCGCCAGTAATAGCAAGTTGACGCGCTTTCTCCAACCATGCTGAAGATTTCTGAGGTTGAATGTAATCGGTCGGTCTAGGAAACATCTCGTTGAGGAACAGACCCTCGACAGAGCGGCAATATTGGTCAATTGCTTTCGAGATTGTCTGGGAAAGTGAGTTAGAAATGACGACTACGTCAAAGTACATTGGACCAACCTTGGCCAGACTAGTGAAAAAGCGTCCTTCCTGATAAGCGTCCTCCCATTCAAGTTCCTGTAAGAAATTGATAGGACTTCTTAAGGAATCGAACAAATCCACAATAGACGAGCTGTGTCCTTCAACCCCTTCTGCCTCAAACTAAGGGAAATAATTTTAGAGAGAGATGTTTGTAGAGAAGTATGTTGATGAAAGTACCTTGTCGTGTGAGATAGCCTGATAACAATTTGTTAGAATATCAAAATGATTAAATCACGAAAACCGTACCGGCCTCCACCCCAATTTTTCGTCTTGTCGTCAGTGTTGATCAACCCACTGCCGCACATATGGTTCGAAAAAGGCAGATATAGGAAATTCAAGTTCACCGCTGCAGAAGCAATTCAGCATTAACAAAGCAGGCAATTCTCGGTAAAAAAGCCAACGTACTCCGGTACAAAAGCATGATACATCCCCAATAGGTTGTTGTCCTTCTGTAAAGGGCAAAGATGTCCTGAATGGTACATCTGGTGTTGGTCCGTTCATCGAAGACTCGAACAGTTTTTTGTGAATTGCGAAGGTCGGTGATCAATCGCGGAACCACTATTTCTACATATAGCGAAACAATGTCTAGTCTCCTGTGAAGCATATGTTGTTGTCAGCGATATGCAGATGGACAGCCTTGAGAAGGCAGACAAAGAAGCTACTGACCCTAATATTGGCTTAGGGAATCTCTTATCCAACCCTTTTGCTCCTGTCTCGATTTCGTCGGTCATCAGCAACAGAGGCAACGCCCTGTTCACACCAGGAGCACTCTGCTTTTCGTGCATGTTCCCGTCGTACCAGTCCGCTGAGACCTGTTTAACGCGATCTTGCACGTCCTGTATTCTTGCGCCGATATCAATATCAAAGCGACTAAGCAAGGTCGAGTCTTGGATGGTCTCTAAGATAGGAAGGAAATTTTTAAGATCCGATTGCTTTAAACTGGGTATAGCATCCATAGAGTGGTATAAAGACGAGAGGAAGACATTGAATAGAGAGGCATAGACATTTGCAAGATAGTCGACCTGTCAAGATAATTGAGGGCGTAAGCAAAGTGAAATTTAGAATGAAAGAGTCTAAGCACGTACGTCTTGTATTGGCCACAGTTCAAGTTCGGTTTCTTCAATGACTTTGGCCACACTGTGCAGTGCCTCAGGAACACATTCCAGTGGTACATCGTTGCGCTCGTAAAATTGTTTGACCAGATCAAGGAAGCATGCAGCACGGTACGGGTGTCCAATTCTCCATCTCAACGCACATTCGTTGATCAGCTCGATATGCGGAGCCGACAGAATTCCCAAGGATACTTCATCGTTGTCATCGACTTCTGGGGACATCATTATCTCCAAATCTGCGATAAGACAGTATTCGACCAGCCGTTTGTAGAATTTCTTGGGACTGGGCGGAATAAATGTGAAATGATGTCCAACAGGAAGTTCATCGTCTTCCGCAATATCGTCCATATCATCCAATCCTCCGGCGAATAGGGAACGTCGACTGCTAATCGAAGAATTTCTCATGGCAGCCGGGATATCAGTTTGTGAATAGAGTGAACCAGGGCGTGTTGTATTTGAAGTGTTTAGAGAGGGAACAACTTCGGATGGGGTGGATTTCGCTAGACTGGGGTTGAGTTGGACCATGATGACCATGAGTTGCTGAATATGTGTAGTTTCGAGCGTGCGCCAATGCTGCCATGCTGCCTCGCTATCAAAATCGTCTCGCCGACCAGGAAAAGGAGCGCCGGAATTGATATTCTTCAAGCACGTTTTCAGATCTGTCACAGCAGCTTTTTCCGAAACGACGCTTGACCGAAAT